>PVJH01004772.1:0-122150 GCA_004026705.1 Nesogale talazaci | reverse complement strand
GACCAATATTAACCCATATGTTTGATACTGATCTATAAAATCCTCTTTAGACTCACTTAACACATACAATGATGTCAAATGGAGGACAATCACAGGCCTGTGGGCAGAAAGTCTTTGGATTCAGTGCTGTTCAAAGTCTCTCAGCAATGGCAGGGGTCTCCACATGGCTTTTGCAGTTCTGAAGGCACAGGGTCTATCATAATAGTGACATTGTCTTGTCAGTTGAGTGTCTCTCAGGGAGTAAGAAGAGAGAGTGTCTACAGTCTCCAAGGAGAAAAATACAGCAGTCCTCAGAATTTTAAGGAGAAGGCCATGCTCACATAGAGCTCTCATTGACTATCTCTAGATTGACAGGGTAGACTCCAACCCCTACCCTCTTAATCCTCAAATGGACACCAGATTATGTAACTACCATATCAAGAATGGTATCTTTTTCCAGAATCGGGTCTCTCCTGCCACCTTGTCCTAAGTATATAATATGAAGTCTCACCAGTCTCACATCCAAGGAGCACTCTAGCCATACTTCTCCCAAGACAGATATGCTGTTTGTCTGTTCTTCAGGCAGTCAATGGCACCTTCAAAGTTCTTTGGTGTAATTCCAATACACCAATTTTCCTTCAGGTTCCCTTATTTATTGTCCAGTTTTAATATGCATATTTGGTGACGGAAAATGTCATGGCTTGAGGCAGGTGAACCTTCTTCATCAAAGTGACATATTCACTAGATGTTTGATATTTTATAGAGGTTTTTATGCACTAGATTTTCCCAATGCAATGCCTTGTTTGTTCTTTTAGCTGTGATTCTATGAGCATTGGTTGTGCATCCAAGCAAACTGAAATCCTTTACAACCTTGGTCTTTTCTGTTTATCATGATGCTATCTATTGTTCTAGATTTTGATGTTTTCACACCGAATTGGAATCCATAGTGAAGGTGCACTTATTGACTTTCATCTGCAAATAATTTGTCTTTCTTTTTGTTAATCAAGTAAGGTTGTGTAATCATTTGCTGTTCCTTTTGTCTGTTAGTTCAATCTATATATCATGATTTAAAAATATTTCCTCATAAAAATGATACATCCGCAGCCCACGGGCTTGGAGGCTCAAATCCAGCGGCAGCTCTCAGGAGCAGCGCTGGGTAGATCCCACGACCACCAGAGGGCAGTGATGCCCAGACAACAAAGAACAAAACAAAACAAAAGATGCATGTTATTTCATATTTAACCATAGAGCTTTGGCCAGGCTTTCAATTGATGTTCTGTTATCTCAATTCTCATTCATAAATCTTCATAAAGAGATTCATAATCCATTTCTTGTTTAAGTTTTTTGTGTTTATATTATATAAAAGGAAAGGGAGGAAAGAGATACTTTATTGAAACAACTACTTGTTCTGTGTTAGTTATTGTCCATTTAATATCAGGTATAATTTTGTGTCTAAACATTGCATTTATAAGCTATGACTTTAAAACAGTTGTCTTTGTAAAAGAGTCTCAAGGGGCATAGAATTTCTAACACAGGAAAACATGTTTTGATTTTATCTTTAATTTTTAAATATTTTTAAAAATTATGTAAACACAGGTATAAAACTTAAATATCTGAGAAAAGCTGGCATTGATTGGTATCTCTCTTTAGTTCAAGAGTATTGGGGGGGCGGGATGGTGATCAGAACTTTGGCACAGGTGTCTTACTTGATTCTATGACTTTTGTTAAATATTTGTGTGTGTGTGTTTTGTTTGTTTTTGGGGGCATCACTGCTCTTTGGTGGTGGGAGTAGGAGGCTCAGCCTTACTGCTGGATTTGAACCTCCAACCCAGTGGGCCGCAGTCCTGCGCACAACCACTACGCCACCGGTGCTAAGCCCTGTTAACTGTTTTTCAAAGATAAGAACACATAAATACAGCATCTATGTTGTATCCAGAGTAGTTAATTTTTTTCCATGTGATATATAGAGTTTGAATCAAAGCAAGATCATTTGCATGAAGTGCACCTTTCTCCTTGATGTCCCAATACATCATATCATAGTAAGTGCCTTTTGAAAATTTACCCTACAAGAGAAATGGCAGAAATTTTTCTCACCTGTATGTCTGAAAAACAAAATAATGAATATATTTTCTTTCCAGTGAGGTCTACAGCCACCAAGGATATATAGTCAGCAAGTTGCAAAACAGATTTAAACTCAATTCTGTTTGACAAGACAAATCAATCTTAAATCCAACATTTTTTTCTTGGAGTTCACAGATATATTTATGTGTCCACCATGGGGATAGTTCTGTCAGAACACCAATAGCATCTCTGTTGCACATATTACTTAATAATATTCCAGATTGAATAACAGACACTTAATCCCAATGGAGAAAAATGTGATGGATTGATTTGAGGACCATTTGGAATTACTTTGCGAGTTTCAGGAACGATGTCAGCTTTTGGGTGTCAATTGAAACATGCCCGAGAAAGAAAATGAGAACTGCACATCACACTGATCTTTGTGCAAGAAAATAGCTATTTTCTATTTCATGACAAAAATCAACATATTAACGTACCCTGGGACCACCGCTTCAATGAATCTTGGAGCTTTCTAGCATAAAACATTGCAAATGATAGCATTGTTTTGTGTTGTTTGATTTGTTTTTCTGCTTCCTTATAATCCAGAATAGGTGGGAACATTAAGTTATATGTAGCCTTAAAGGGAAACTCAGCTAGAAGTATCAAGTGATTATTAGAGAAAATTTAGAAAATAAAAACAGATACAGCAAATATTATCTTTAAAACCCTTAAAAATTGTCCTCTTTATAATGTATTTTGAAGTTATTCTTTTACTCAAAGGAAGTTAATAATTGAGTCCTAAAATAGAGTACAACTTACATATTACATACATTATATATATGCTTTTTAATTGAGGATTTGTGCAATGACATTATGCTATAGACTCAATTTGAATTACAGAAACTATTTTTGATTATTAACATGTATCATATATTTCTATAATTATCATATATCCCATAAGGCATAAGTCACTATAATGCTGTCAAAGTATGTATGTGTAATCACATATAATATGAACTTAGGAATAGATACATGCTCAATTTTGTGACCTAATAGAAAGTCTACAAAGCAGTGTAAAATATTTAGAAAGCTTCTGAAATTAGGCATAGCAATATGGGAAGAATGTAGTAAACATCCTTTAAAATTGACTTTTACAAAAAAAAACCAAAAAAACAAAACAAAAAAAATTGACTTTTACTTGATATGCTGTGGATAAAAGAAGACATAACACACTTAATCTCTGAAAATTGACCTTAATAAATAAAGCTAAGGAGTCTTTCTAAATTCTAATTTTAAAGAAAACATATGCCATTCAGATCTTTTGTAATCCTAGGGGAAAATATAACATGCTACTCTTTGAGATCGCATTGACTTTTAACTGTATGGAGCCAATGTGATCCATTTACATAAAATACCTAAAAGCCTTTAGCTTGCTGAGAGAAGGGAAAAGGCAAAGGCAAAAATATTCTAAGATTGCATGATGCTTCCATCCCTAAACTCTAGCTATGAAGGGCTACCAGCTAGTTAATCCTGGTGAAAACCTTCCTCCAAAGACCATTCATTAAAGGTCTAGAGATTTGAAATTTAACCATTGAACTAACATTATAATTCCAATTTTAAATTCTTTTAAAAAATCATTTTATTGGGGGATCATAGAATTCTTATCCCACTCCATACATACATCAGTTGTGTGCCAAACACATTTGTACATTAGTTGCCATTATCATTCTCAAAGCATTTTCCTTTAATTTTAGCCCTTATTCTAAATGAACCCTTGATTGCATGACTTGCTATAATTCTCACTGCCAGTGAATCAATGCTGACTCATACAGAGTCCCAGTGGGTAGATGAAGCTATAACTGTTTATGGAAGAAGGTCCACTTTTTTTGTTTGTGTTTTTTTTTTTAGCTTTTTACAGTGAATTAGGTGAAAGTTTGCAGAGCAAGTCATAAGTTTTACATTCAAAAACCCATACAGTCTTTGCTTTTACACATCCATCGCAGTCCTCTTAATTGCTATCCTCTGATCTGCTTTCTCCTTTTGTTTCTTTATTACTTTTAAGTCATTTTATTGGGGGATTTTTCAGATATCATAACAATCCATAAGTCAATTATATAAAATTACCTTGTTCAAATGTTGCCATTTTCATTTTCAAAACATTATCTTTCTATTTTACACCTGATTAGCAGATCTTCTTTTTTCATTCTCTCCCCCTTCCTCTCACCCTCACTGTGAAAGGTAAGATTGTTTTGCCAACATGGCCAAAGAATATAGGTAGGTCTGTTGTGACAACATTGCCAATGAACACAGGAGATCAATTTAAGCGTGGGGCACTTGCCCTCTTGTTCTCAGATCTTCCGACCAACCTGCTGCCTTGTTCGTTCTGCCTCGATCTCCAAGTGACACTACCCGTGGGACACCTAATTGGTGGACTATGTTGCTGTGAGTTGAGGTTCCTTCAAGTCCTGCTTTACCATGCTCCTGATATATGCATCTCTAGAGCTGGGAACAGTTGGACTCTGACATCTGGCTGACTGTTGGTGACCTGCTTTGCTGTTTACTGCTTGTGGCCAGACAGCCTGAATTACTCTACAGAGGACTACTCAGCGGTACTCAAGACTCCAAGGGCTACCAGTGTACAAGCTGTTTCATGCAAGCCATTTGTACTGCTTTATAGATTACTTAACTGTTTATTTCTTATCTTATCTATCCTTCTATCCATATAAATATATAAAGAGAATTACTAGTGTCCTGTCTAGAATTTCTAAAAGCCATGTCTAACACACTCATCATCCTTGAAAAATTATAAATGATTATGTTTCATATATTACATCATCCACTATTACCCTCTACCCACGCTTCTGCTTTTCATCCCCCTGGGTTGAGGGCATTGTTATACATCTGTCATTGCCATTGGTTATCCTTTTCTCTAAGTGCTCATCAATATAATTGTTTGATTTTGATGTTTTGATACTTGATCCCATCAACACCTCACAATTACCTAGGCTACTGTTTCTTCTATGTAGACTTTGTTACTTTCCTACTACATGGCCTCTTGCTTACCTTCAAACCTCTAAGACCTTACATGCTATATTTTTTAATAGCCAGGAACCATCAGCTTTCTTCACCACATTTGCTTATGCACCCATTTTGTCTTCAGCAATCAAGTCAGGAAGGTAAGTATCATACAGTGCCACTTTATTAGAACAAAGTGTTCTTGTATTGAGGAGAGACTTAAGAAGAGTCTCAAAGTCTGTCTGCTACCCCTACTGTTATATATTAGTATACCCCTATTGCTATATATTAGTATAGTTACATATATACGTGCCTATTTTTATACTTCTAATATATGACTTTTTCCTCCTAATTCTTTTCTGTTTCCTTTCACTTTCCCCTTTCCCCAAAATCATCTCTACCCATCATTTGGTTCTCAATAATTCCTCTTCATTGCATTACAATTCATCAAACCTCACTAGACATTTTACACCCTCCTCTCAATTTTAGATCCCTTGTTTGCCCCTGAAAATCCTAGTTTTGGGATTGGAAATCCCAGTCTTTCTCCTTAGAACTTGATGGTGGTTTTGAATTGCTGACTGAATAGATCAAAACTCAACATGTAATCACTACATCACTATAATTCCTACCTTGCAATAAAGTAAATAAGTTTATGCATGCAAATCCAGTGTATCTCTATATTAATATCTAAAATATACAAAACTCTCCAAAATAATCATACTATTATAGTTTAATACCTTTGATAATAAGAAAATATCACAAACTAGATGTCTTGAAAAAACAAAAATGAAAATAAAATGTTGTCATCATTTTGTTTTCTTTTGTTGCTTCATCATGTTATGTCTTGGGGTTTTTTGTGCATATTATTATCTCTGAAGGTCTATCTAGATAAGATAGGTTGGATGAACAGTGGAGGATGAAACAGCAGGACTGATGGTTCTGGGGGGGGGGACATGGAAGATGAGGATATGGGGGAAAGGAGATGGTGTTGTCCATCCTAGGACTAAGCGAACGGAAAGTGATCCAAAATCAGTGATAAGGTGGGTGTAAGAAGCCTGATAGGGATTGATCAAGAGTAATGTAACAGGGAGAAATTACTGAAACCCAAATGGATGATGAGCATGATAATGGGACAAGAGGAAAGCAGAAAGAAATAGAGAAAAATAACTGGGAGGCAAAGGATATTTATAGAGGTAAACAAAAAACAGGCATGTACATTGACAAGTATATTTATATATGATGATGGGGAAATAGATCCTCATGCATATACTTATAGGGTTAGCATTAAGACAGCAGATGGACATTAAATTGACATTCCTTGATGCCACCTTCCTGACTCAATCACTGAAGCCAGATGTGTGTACAAGCAAAACTGGGGGCAAAAGATGATGATGCCTGTCTATCAAAGATATAGCATCTGTGATATTAAAGGTTTGAAAGTAAACAAGCAACCATTTAGCTCAGAAGCAACCAAGTCCACATGGAAGCACACCAGTGTGTGACCAAGAGGGGTCAATATAATCATTCAGCAATCATCAAAGGACAAAAATCTTATCATTGTGTGCCCACCTTCCTGATTTGGTTACTGAAGACAAAGGTGTGCATAAGTAAATGTGACGAAGAATGCTGATGGTCCCTGGCTGTCAAAAGATTTAGCATATTGTGTCTTAAAGGCTTGAAGGTAGACAAGTGGCCATCTAGCTCAGAAGTAATAAAGCCCACATAGAAGAAATATATCAGCCTGTGTGGCCACGACGTGTTGAAGGGATCGGGTATCAGGTGTCAAAGACCTAAAAACCATATCATTATAAATGAGAGGGAGTACATATTGGAAACCCAAGTCCATCTTCAGGGGAAGCAACATCCATTTACAGATTTGTCATGGGGAGGAGACAAGCCAGTCAGGGTACAATGTAGCAACAATGAAATATGCAACTTTCCTCTGGTTCTTAAATGCTTCCTCCCTCCCACTATCATGATCTGAATTCTACATTATAAATATAATTGGACCAGAGGATGTACATTGGTGCAGTTAGGAACTGGAAACATGGGGAATTCAGGACATATGATCCCTTCAGGACCAGTGGTGAGAGGGGCAATACGGGGAAGGTGGTAAATGAGAAACTAATACTAAGAGCTTATGTAGAAGGAAGATGTTTTGAGAAGAATAATGACAACAAATGTACAAGTGTGACGATTGTGATAAGAGCTGTGTGAGCCCCCAATAATGCGATCTAAAAATTGAAAAGAAAAAAATATAGAACAAAAAAGAATTGACTCAAAGAAAAAAAAGCAACAACCCAGAAATGTTTTGTCAAATTACTGAAGTTCATATTCTTCCTAAAAGTTCTAGATTAGAGTAACCTTTCTTGCTTTTTTTAATCCCAGATTCTTCCCTCCAGGTTTTTTTCATTGTTCTTTATCTCGTGGATCTATCTTCATAAGGCTATCTTCATTCTGTGTGTTTCTATGTATATATTTTTCTATATATAAGGATAGCATTCAGATAAAATTTCTCTGGTTTCTTCATGTCTTCCTATCTATTTGAAAATTTACATGTCAAAAACTCTATTTCCAAACAAAATCCACAAGTACTTTAGATTTAGAACTCAACACGTCATTTTGGAACACAGTCTAATTCATTGCATATCCTCAAAAAGGAAAATGCTGCAGTTAAATTAGAAGGTTTTAAAATATAGGACTTCAAATACGTTTAGTAACATTATATTTGAGTAAATCTGTATAATATATACAGTGTATGATAAATTTTGAACAAAATATTTTCCTTAGTGTGTATTATTCTGAGATATATTTTGAATGCTTTAAAATAATATGTTTTCATAAATTAACATAATACTCAGAATCAATGATCACCATTAAGAAATTGCATTCTAAAAAAGAGAAATTGTATTCTATAACCATATTATTAAATTGGAGTGCTAACCAAATCATCTGGGAAGCGAAACTATATGAAAAATAACATCATATGTGGAGTGATGGAGGACTTAGTAACAACTAGCAGTATGAACACTTTGCAATCTTGTTTGGAAAGCAAGGAAAACTTGTGGCATTTGCTAACAAAAATCAGACTACAGCTTTCAGTATGGATTCCAACTTTATGAAAAGAAAGCAAAATAAAACACAAAGCCACACAACTGGTCCAGTAGATAATATCATGACAGAATGAAGAATATTTGGCAACTTCAAATATTCCACATTTTTTTGGATTCAAAATTAATAATAATAGATGCAGCAATTAAGAAGTTAAATAATTTAATGAAGTGGAAAGATCTCCTGCACAAGTCCACGTTAGATTGTTGAAGAACAAAATTGTGACTTTTTGGATTAAGGTGCACCTGACCAAAGCTATGATGTTTTCTTTCACACAATGTGCATATGAAAATATCAATAAGGGCTGAGCCCCAGTGGCGTAGTGGTTGTGCGCGGTACTGCGGCCCACTGGGATGGAGGTTCAATTCCCGCTCACAGGAGCAAAGGCTGGGCCTCCTACTCCCACCACCAGGGCAGTGATGCCTAAAAAAAATAAATAAATAAATAAAAATAAATAAATTAAAAAATTTAAAAAAGAAAATGTCAATAAATAAGAAAAACTGAAGAACAATCAATTTATTTGAATATGCTATTAGTGAAGAATATTGAAAGGGACACAGATATCCAGCAACTCCCTGGCTCTGTCACAGAATGAGTAGCTAGAGCGCTCCTTGGATGTGATAGTAATGAGACTTTATACTCCATACTTTTGATATGGTATTGGGGAGACCAAGCCCTGAAAAAGAGCATCATGCTTGCTATAGACAGGGATCAGCAAAAAAGAGAAGGACTTTGGACTCGATTGATGCACATAATGGATGCAGTTGAGGCTCAAACCTTACAAGTATAGTGAGGATGGTGAGGATTGGGCTATGTTGACCACGGGGTCACTATGAGAGAGAATGGGCCAAAGAGCACCTAATAACAGCAGCAGCATTAAGAAATGACTTGGCCAATCAGAATGCCCAATAAATACAGGAGAAAATGTTCCTGCTCATTAACCATAAGAGAAATTCAAATCAAAACAACAATGAGATATCACCTAATATCCTCAAGGATAGCCCAATTCAAAAAATTAGAAAGCAACAAATATTGGAGAGGCTGTGGGGAGACAGGAACTCTTATCAACTGCTGGTGGACCTGTAGGGATGTACAGCCACTACGGAATTCAATTTGGCGATATCTAAAACAGATGGAAACTGAGCTACCATATGAACCAGCAATCCCCCTACTGGACATTTACCCAGAAGTGGCAAACAACAATCCATGACCAGACATCTATGTCCCAATGTTAATCGCAGCACCGTTCACAATCGCAAGGAATTGGAAGCAGTCCAAATTTCCATCAACTGATGAATGGATTAAAAAGCTGTGGTACATACATACAGTGGAGCACTATGCACCACTGAAAAGTAGTGATGCACATGTGAAGCACATCTCTGTATGGAAAGAACTGGAGGAAATTGTGCTAAGTGAAGTTCGTCAAGAGCAAAAGGACAAGTACTATATGATTCCACTGAGGCAAGCTTAATAATAATTTTAAAATGCAAAAGGGACATCGGGAAAAATCTACAGTATACAGAAAATCCTTGAGGAAGACCCGGGCAGTAAGCAGGAGCCAGACAAAATCCAGAGCTACCTGTGTTAGCCAACTAGGGTGGGGAACCGGGAGAGGGGGTCATATGGAGTTATGTAAAGAGGGAATGGGGTACTAATGCACCCAAGGGGAGTGTATTTTTTATATTTCCACAGGAATAGAGAAACTAAACTTAAATGTGGTGTTCATGGATGTGAAAGCAGCACGACACAATGGAAAGGAGAATCAGTTGAGAGGTCTGAGCACACAACCCCAATCCAACTATGGGGGCAGCCACCTCTCCCCCAGGGGAGCTTGCCTTGAAGGTCAGCACTGAAGCTGCAGCTTGGGGAGAGAGATATGATTGACAAGAGCACATGAGAACAAATGAAGAGGGAGGAAGATAGAGTAAGTACATCCTGGCCCACCGAGCCTTCAGGACGATATTCCCATTCAGAACAGCCGATACAGAGAGAGGACCTTCTGGCTGGCTCCAATATAAAGTACAACTACCCTCGTTGACCCAAGGCCTTTCAGGATCACCAATGGAGAAACAGAGTCAGGGTTATACCCTTTCTGGCCTAACCACACCATGACAAAAAAACCAAGGGTGTGCGACAGAGAATGGAGCTCCAGATGAAGAGCCAAGGATATACTTAGGGGCCAGGGTGCGGCACCCCATCTGCCTCAACCACGAGACACTCCTGGAGGTCAATGAACAGACTTTAAACTATTTGAAGATTTTTGCATTATTATTATCTTTGCATTTTTGCATGTAGGTGTATATGTTGGACATGGAGGATTTTGTTGTTGATGATGTTTTCATTATTTTGTTTTCTTTGGTTGCTTCATTTTGTGATGATTTTTTTGTTCATGTTGTTTTCTCTGCAGGTTTATCTGGCTGGGGTAGAATAGAT
The DNA here is from genome assembly GCA_004026705.1 of Nesogale talazaci. Taxonomy (NCBI): domain Eukaryota; kingdom Metazoa; phylum Chordata; class Mammalia; order Afrosoricida; family Tenrecidae; genus Nesogale; species Nesogale talazaci. Next base: position 111,551 of record PVJH01004772.1, on the reverse strand, counting down.
GGGAGGTCTGAGGGTGATGGTGACCGGACTGATGGCTCCACAGTAGATGTGGAGGGAGGTGTTGGGTGGCCCAAGGATGGAGGGGGTAGAGGGGGGTTCAGGGTCAGTGGCAGGGTGGGTGTGGGAGGTCCTGTAGTGATTGATTAAGACTAATTAACACAGAGAAAATATTGAAAGCCAAATGGAGATTGAGCATGATGATGTCATGGAAGGAAGTGTAGGAAACTAGAGAAAATAACTGGGGAGTAAGGGGCATTATAGAGGTTTAAATACAGGCATATACATAGATTCATATATTTTTATATGATTATCAGTGCAAGAATATTTTGCTCTATTAAATTGGCATTCCATGATGTGCACCTCCTTGACACGATCACTGAAAACAAATGTGTGCTTAAGCAAATGTGGTGAAGAGAGCTGATGGTGCTTGGCTATCAAAAGATGTAGAGTCTGGGGTCTTAAAGACTTGAAAGTAAACAAGAGACCATACAGCTCAGAAGCAAGATAGTCCACATAGAAGAAGCAAACCAGCTTGTGGGACCAAGATGACAAAGGAATCAATAGAAATGTTTCAAGAACTAATAATCATAACAATATATGCTCACTTTCCTGATACGATCTCTCATGACAAATATGTGTATAAGCAAATGTGGTGAAGAAAACTGATAGTGTATGTCTATCAAAAGATAAGGCATCTGGGGTCTTGAAGGCTTGAAAATAAACAAGTGTCCATCTAGCTCAGAAGCTAGAGGAAGCACACCAGTCTTTGCGACCACGAGGTGTCAAAGGAATCCCGTATCAAGTATCAAAGAACTAAAAATTATGTCATTATAAATGAGGGGAAGTGCACATTGGGGACCCAAATTCCATCAATAAGTGAAGCAAGTTAAGCGACATCCTCTTTCAGAGGTGTTTCAGGGAGATGAGCCAATCAAGGTACAGTGTAGAAGCAGTGAAATATGCAACTTTCCTCAGGTTCTCAAATGCTTCCTCCCATCCACTATCATGATCCTAATTCTACCAGATGGACTCAGCTAGACCAGTGGATGTACACTGGAGTTGGAAACATGGGGAATTTAGGACAGATGATCCCTCGGGACTAGTGGGGGGAGTGCTGATACTAGGAGGATAGAGGGATGGTGGAGTAGAAAGAGGGAAGTAATTTCAGGGATCTCCATGTGACCTTCCCTCTGGGGTGTGGAAAATGGGGGGGGGGCATGAGGTGACACATTGGACAGTGTACGTTATGAAGAGGTAATAACAATTTGTAAATTATTAGTGGTTCATGAGAGAGGAGGTAGGGGACAGGAGAAATATCGGGAGCTGGAATTAAAAAAAAAAGAACTAGAAGAAAAGGGCAAAGAGGAACATATTTCGGGGAATCAAGTGGAGAATGTTTGGAAATGGATGTGGCAACATGTGTACAAATATGTTTAATACAAATGATGTGTTGAATGTTATAAGAGCTATAAGAGCCCCCAATAAAATCTATATATTTTAAAAAAAACAAGTTAAAAAAAGAACTTACTTGATCAATATTTAAAAGCAATCACTGTGAAAGTTCAGAGAGGTGGATACTAGTAATCTACTTCTTTCCTTGGAAGGAGTCCTGGTGGAGCAGTGGTTTGTATATTGAGCTGCTAGTCTAAGGTCAGCGATTGGAATCTGCTACATGCTCTTCTGGAAAAATCGGAAACATTCTGCTATGAGTGCAGTACGTAGGTGTAGGAATCATCTTTATGGCAGTCATTTGGTTTTGAGTTTTTATCAATGGAAATATCCCAACAAGGAAATTAAAGGCTCTTTATTTGTTCTATTTTTATATGCTTGTCAAACACTTGAAACTAATTTTAAGATAGGAATAATAAACTTTGAAAAGAAACATATATTAAGATGCAATTCTCTCATTCTCCAAACGGTCAAAACAGTGATTAAAAATGTCTTAATTAATCCCTTTATTATAAAATGTTTTATTGTATTACTTATTCTCATTCTAAAGAAATTCAAACTTAGACTATGTTTTCTTTAGATACCATTAGAAGACTATTTTAATTCTGTTTGCCACCAACACTATCAAAATAGCCCATTAGGTTTTGGTAACAGACTGCAAACCAAAATGATGGCAATTCAAATCCCTAGGAAGGTATCTTGTGAAGCAGCCATAGTGATTTCCTTACTATTATTATAACCTCAAAAAAACTTTGAAGTTGGGCTGAGCCCCAGTGGCATAGTAGTTGAATGCGGGACTGCGACCCACGGGCTTGGCGGCTCAAATGCAGCAGCGGCACTCCAGGAGCAAGGCTGGGTAGCTCCCACAACCACCAGAGAGCAGTAATGCCCCCCTAAAAGAAAACAAAACAAAACAAAAAAACTATGGAGCATTTTGTGCATATAAGAGGTTGCCATAAAAAATCAGTTTGAGATTAACAAATAATCATAAAGTTGATATATTTAGTCCACTTGTGTTAAAGATATTTTTGATAATGACTGTTTACAAAAAATAAGAAGCTAAAAATCAAATGATAGGTCAAATTTTTAAAATTTGTTACACATTTTTGTACCCTTTTGATAAAGATGAGGCAATAAATTCAAAATTACAATTTTTAAAAGACACGTGTATATTTTGTTGTTGAATATATTGCTTGTCTTTAAGGATCTATTCAACTATTAGGAGAAATGAGACAGGGAAATAAAAACTGTTCAAGAGTAAGTAAAAAAAAAAATGAGAACTAGGGAAGTTAATCAAAATGCCATAGTGATACAAAAGAATTAGTACTCTGTGCCACCCAGATGACCCTACAGACATATGCTTTATAAATATGTTGTTGTCAAAACCCAAACTGCAAAATAGAAATTCACTGCCACTGAGTCAACTCCAGTGCTGTCAAATCAGCTCGGTTCCATCTCGACCCTGTGTGCAATGGAACAAAAACACGACCTGGTCCTGGGCCACCCTCACACCTGCTTTGATGGTTAAGTCCATGGTTGTTGCCAGAATGCATATCTATCTTGCTGGGGGCCTTCCTCCTTCTCATTGCCCCTCTACCTTACCATATAAGACACTATCCACTGCCATCTCTTTCTTCTATTTCTAAGAAAGGTGTACCTTTATTTATTTATTTATTTATTTGCAATAGCATTTTTTGGCTTATGTGCATGTCTGTATATGTTCCTTTTTACTCATCTGTTTCTCTATTTTGTCCCCTTCCGGCATACTATTCTTTCTATAGCTTTCACAGTCCACTTATTTTGATGTAAATACAGCTCTACTTTTTATCTTATCATAATGATTCCTACAATGTTTATCTTTAAAAGATTGACTGACTTTGCTGAACAAACTGCCTCCAAAATCTGTTTGTTGTGAAGTGTTTGACAATTTAATCATTGTTTCTTAGAGATGCATAGTATTATATTGCATGCCTGTACTAAAGTTCATTAATTCATTCTTTCATAGATGAGCAATTTATCTATTCCTCTCCTGATGCTATATAGATAGAAAAGAAAAAAACTATGCATGCACACATATTCATTTGTACTTTATTCTTTATTTACTTAGGGTTTATACTGAGCAAATCATCGGAGAAGCTGGATTATATGAAGAAGAATTAACGCAGCATCAAGACTGGAGAAAGTCTTCTTAACCACCTTTGTTATGCAGAAGACAGACCAAACTTGCTGAAAGTGTTGGCAGCATATATCATTTGCTGATGACCAAGGATTGCAGCTTCAAAATGGCTAAGACTCAATTTAAAGAAGACTAAAACCCTCATATCAAGAGAAGTAGTTAGCATCATGATAGATGGAGAAAATTTTCAAGTTGTCAGAGATTTTTCTTGCTAGGATCCATAATCCGTGTTCAAGGAAGGACTTGGTAAGAGATCAAATGGCACATTGAATTGGGCAAATTTGCTGCAGAAGACATCCTGAAAGCATTGAAAAGCAAGGATGTTATTCTGAGGACTGAAGTGTGCTTGACCCGAAGCCTGGTATTTTCCGTCCCCTCATATTTACGTGGAAGCAGGACATTGAAGAAAGGGCACTGAAGAAGAATTGATGAACTTAAATTATGGTGTCAGAGAAGAATATAGAAATTATGGATTACCAAAAGAACAACAATTCTGTCTTGTAAGAAGTATAGCCAGAATGCTCAAAAGGGGAAATTATTGTGACTTCATCACAAATACTTGGAACATATTGTTAAGAGAAGCAAGTCTGTACAGAACATCATGCTTTTCAAATTCTATAGGAAATGAGAAAGAAGGCTTTTGACAAGAAAAATTAACACTGTGGTTGCACCATTGGGCCAAACTTAGCACACTGGTAGGGGTGGCATAGACCTGGTAGTATTTCCTTCTGTTGTACGTGAGTCCCTTGGAGTCAGCACCAACTTGAAGGTAGCCAACAACAAACAGCAACTGGGTAAAAAGATTTGGGGATATTCATACGGTATTTCTATTCCTATTTGTCTAGAGAAATGCCAATCTGTTATCCATAGTGACTTTACTTGCTATGTTTAATGGGTAGTTTTTTGAAAATGAATATACTCTTCTTTCTTACTATTCTAGTCTTAGTCTCAGACCTTAACTGAAGCCTGTTGTGTCACCATGGGTTACTAGGCTGACAATTTAAATACTAGTGATATAACTTCCAGCATCACACGAACACACAAACCACTAAAAAATGACAAACTGATGGGTAAATGGATAAAACTGAATAGTTCTCTAAAATTTAATATGAGAAATTTTCCTGGGATACATTCCAGGTTTTAAATTAAATTGTAAATTACTAGTAGTGTTGAGATAAATCAGAGGAATAACAAGACTTTTTTTCTCACATTAAATAGATGTAAGAAAACTGAATCTTCTGGATTGTTCCTGTGGACCATGTGCAAAGGAAATGAGAGAGAAAATGGCCAAATCCCTTCACAACTGGCCCAATAGCTAATAGCATCATGATAAATGGGAAAAAGCTTAAAGCTATCAAGGATTTTGTCTTGCTTGGATACAGAGTCAACCCTCTTAGAAGCAGCAGTCAGGAGGTCAAAAGATGAATTGCATTTGGTGAATCTGCTGCACAAAACCTGCATAAAGCACTGAAAAGGAAAGATGTTACTTTATGTTAACGTGTGCCTAACCCAAGCCATGGTGTTGTTGATTGCATCAAGTGCATGTGAAAGTTGAATGGTGGATAAAGGAGACCAGAGAAGAATGCATGCATTTGATAAGATAACCTTGTTCTATAGGACTTGTGTGTTTGGACAGACATCTAAAATATTTGTCGACCACCTTAGGAGAAAAGTATGGCGTCTGAGATTTTGACCATACATTGTCTATGTAGAAGCTAACAGAATATTTCAAAATACCTAACAGAATTCTAAGATTAACTGTTTTTGTTTCAGTTTCTATTTGTCTTTCACTTCTACTTTTTACTTTTTTATGGTTCAACAGTGCTTCAGCTCTGGTAAAAAATAATTGTGTTAGGCAGATTACTGTGTTCTGTAGGAAAACAAAGCCAGGGCACTTATGAATATATGAATTGATCCCTCTGTGTGTGTGTCAATTCAACTCATTTTCATGGAACAATTAATATACTGTAAGTCCTTCAACTCTTGGAGGCTGCCAGGTCCAAGGTCAAGGAAGCAGAGTCAAGCAACACAAGCAGTCTGCGTGCAGGCAGCAGAGTGTAGCTTGGGAGTTTAGGGAAACAAGCACCGATGTGATCTTGAACTCAAATGATGCATGGAGACAGAATCCACCAGCTTCAAATTCAAGCAGTGTTTGCACTAACAGCATGGGGAGGCCAGTCTGCAAGGAACCTTAAGCTCTAGTGACAGGATTCACAGTTGGTTTGGCCCACTGGTTTTGTTGCATGCAAGTTGAGGAGAGAACGAATTAAAGTAGCAACAAGCTGACCCGATCACCAGGGAGCAAGAAGACGAGCTATAGGCTGTATTTATTTTGGTCATCCTCCAGTCAAGCTGTGACCTGACTAAATTCTACCCAAATGTTCCTATTGACTTATTTGGAACAATAAACGTATCACAATTATTTTTACATAAAATAATGTACCATTAAAAATAATAAACTGAGATTGGCTGAAGCCACAAAGTGACTGCTGAGCTATAAAGTAATGAGGGGTGATAGGGCAGGAGGAAGCAGGGAGGAGATGGTATGAAAAGCTGATATCAAAGACTCAAATGGAAAAGCTGAGATTTGGAATGAGGACAATAATAGGCATGCAAAGGGGTTTGGCACAGTATATGTATGTATGCATTGTGTGACAAGTGATGTATGAGCACCCAATAAAGTGATTTTAAAAAAAAATTAATAATAAGCTGTTTTTGTCTTAAATATATCCAATGCTGAATATTGGACAATGTGGTCTCAATATTGCATTCAACATTATTAGAATCAACTGCCTCTAAGGACAAGCATTCTACTTGGTATATAACAAAGTGTACTTACATTCAAACATCCACTTTGATTTTATATTCTAGCACACTAAAATAAATGATGTCATTAGACTAACAGTAAAATGCAGTATAGTGTTTTTCTTTAATGTGAAAGAATTAAGAAAAGAAAAGGAGAGCGTGGGTCATAGGGGAACAATATCAATTAGACATTTGGGCTAGAATTTAAAATAGAAAAACAGAAAGTACATGGTGAAAAATGTAGAGGGAAACATTTTTGCAGATCATACCAGCAAGGGGATTACCCTAGGCCAGCTCAAATTTCATTATCCTATCAGACTCGCTATTAAATGCCTCATATTAGTGCCCTTTTATTTTCCTTTACGGTGGGGTCTTATTGAAGCTGAGCAGCTGAATTCCCAGAGGATCATTGCCATCTGCTTGTCACATAAACTTTAGACCCGGTCTAGTGAGGATTACAATCTTCCGGAGCTCCTGACTGAGCCGCACGTCTCCTGCTTTGTTTGACATCGTGCTAAATCACAGGGGTGCTGGCGCCTTCCCTACACACCCGGGGTTGTAAATCCACCGCAGCCACAAGGTCAGCTGAGTGGTAGATGCAGGGTTCTGTCAGAAGTGCTGACAGCTCCATCTTTCCTGTGGGCAAGGGAACGTTGGGTCCTGAAATGCAGTTATGATCCTTGCCTAAGAATCAAAAAGTTGTCTTCTTGAAAGATGTTACGAAAACTGTGAACTTGGATTATATGATTCTTAATCTATTCAAGAAAAATAATCTTGTTTTCTCCCTCTTTAATGATTTTGCATGTGGTCAGGAAGAAAGAAGCATAAAGGAAGACAAGGCCAGAAAGTCATGCAGATTTATGTATATATTTGTTATGTTTTGTTATTTATAAAGTATAGGCATGCCATGGGGATATTGGAAATTCTTCTCCAGAGTACAATAAAGTAAATTTACAAATAAAAGGAGACAAATGGGTTTCAGCCTTCCACAATGTATATGTAAGTTATGATTCTCTCTACTGTGATCTATTATGGACACAATAAACTCACTGCAATTGAATCAGTTTGGTGGTACAGGAGATTACTGACCAGAAAGGTAAAAAGTTTCTCTGAAGAAGAAATATGAGGCTTTGTACTTCAGGAAAGATTGACAACCTCGGAAATATACAAGAACAGTTTTACCCTGTCCTATTTGGCTGCTTTGAAAAGTGTGCAGTACAATTATGCAAAACTATTGAAACTGTTGAATGAAGGAAATGTGAATCAAAGGTGCATACTGAGTACATGGTCTTGAAAAATTGGTGTCAATAGACTTACAATACAGAAGATTATCACAAACCTCTATTTTGTAATATATACATTTTTGAAGTACAATAAGGTGAAGTACAAATAAAACAGCATACGCCAATGATTACAATCCACACATTTTTATGTACTCTAAGAACATTTAAAAATACTATTTTCATTGCTTTTTGAATGCTGTCTTTTTTTGGGGGGGGGGCATCACTGCGCTCTGGTGGGAGTGGGAAGCCTAGCCTTGCTCTTGGAGAGCTGCTGCTGGATTTGAACCACCAAGCCCGTAGGCCGCAATCCCGCACTCAACCACTAAGCCATGGGGCTCAGCCTTGAATGCTGTCTTAAAGATGATCTTCTAACATTTTTTTGCCTTGGTACATTTTCATTTTGAAAGTAATGAATTTATTTCTCATAGGTAATTGGTTAATTAAAGAATATATTAACTTGCAGAAGTGTCTTCTGGGTAAAAATGGTGCAATATTGCTAGCTTTAACAATTTTCTTCCCACAAAACTTCTGAAAAAATATCTTAATAACAGAAAAGGAAGTTTTCAATTGTAAAACAATTCCAACAATAGCCAAAGAGGACAATGCCATTTTAAAAACTTCTGACAAAAAAAGAAAAAATATGTTTCCAGGAAAATTCAATTGCTCTTAGAACCATGTCTACCTGACAAAATGGAAGGGTAAACAATGAAGCAAGGAAACAGAATATTAAGGAAAGATTTGAAGGTAAGCATGTGGCCATCGAGCTCAGATGCAACAAAACTCACATGGAAGAAGCATAACCAGCTGATTTGATCATGGGGCATTGAATGAGCCAGATATCAGGCATCGGAAAACAAAAAACATATCATTGTAAATGGGGGAGGGTGCAGACTGGAGACCAAAACCCACGTGTCGGTAGCAGGATATCTCTTAAGAGAAGGGTCATGGGGTGGAGATGAACCAGTCATGGTGCAATGTAGCAATGGTGAAACATATAATTTTTCTCTAGTTCTTCAGTGCTTCCTCACCCCACTATGATCCCAATTCTATTTTAAAAAATCCAACTAGACTAGAGGATGTACATTGGGACAGATAGGAGGCCGAAACATAGGGGATCTAGGACAGATGATCCCTTCAGGACCAATGGTGAGAGTAGTGATACTAGATGGGTGGAGGGAAGAAGGGGTTGAAAGGAAGACCTGATGACATGGATCTACATATAACCTCCTTTCTGGGGTAAAGACAATAGGGAAGTGGGTGAAGGGAGAAATTGTACAATGTAAGATATGAAAAATAATATTAATTTATAAGTTATCCAGGATTCATGAGGGAGTGGGAAGGGAGGAGGGAGGGGAAAATGAGGAGCTAATACCAAGGGCTTAAGTAGAAAGCAGATATTTGAGAATGATAAGTGCAACAAATGTACAGATGTGCTTGACATACAATGCATATATAAATGGATAATGATAAGACTGCATGAGTCCCGATAAGCTGATTTTTTAAAAGAAGTTACAAATACACTATAGAAATTGAGTGTGGATATAAAAAACAGAGAGAGACAATAATTAATGAAAGGGTTCTTGGTGGGGACACTACAGGGAGGTTGAGGGGCAATGGGACTTGAATAATAAGAACATGAAGGAAAAGCATGTTTTAAAATTGATTGTGACAGTCAGTGATTGAACAACATTTTCTTGATATGACTGAATTATTGAATAGCCTGATGTCTGGAATATGTCCTAATAAGTGGTTCTTGAAAAAAAATACATATATATGAAAAAAATGAGTAGCCCATAAAGAGTCAACTCTTTGCTATCACAATGAATCCTAGGCAAGTGTGGTTTCTTTAGCAAGTCACAGGCCCGTGGACTCAGAAGACCTTGTGCTGGGTTTGCTGTCAGAATCATGAATTCTGAATGCATTGTTAGCCAGGAGCCCTCATTTACATATTGTACTGAATGGCACAAATTATAATGCTGGTCCAGAGATCAGGGAAAGGAGTAACTTCTAGTCTTATGACTTGGGAAGAAGCATGTTCTGTGAAGTACCTGAGACCAAGAATATACATCGGAACAATTTGGAGAAATGATTTTTTAAATCACAATACACTAGCATCTTCCAAGACTAGTGAATAAGGGCTGGGGGGAAGTGGTTGAAATCCTGGGAAGTTTCGTTTAGAAATGATTGGGTTAATTATTTGTCCCTGCTTACCAATTTAAAACAAAAATCCCTGCAATGTGCTGTAACCACATTTTAGATATATTTCTCTCCCCTCCTGCAGGAGTCCTGCAGGTTGAAGGGCTAACTGTTGGGGTGGCATCCTCTTGGTGAGCAGTTTGGCAGCACCAGCAGCTTCTCTGGAGAAAGACTGGACTTTCTCCTCCTGTCAACCATGAAAGCTCTTGGAAATCCACAGGGTTGCACCAGTGAGTTGGCATTCACTCAGCTGAAGTTAGTGTGGTTCTGCTTTCTCCCTCCTCATAAGCCTTAGCTTACCCTTGATTTCAAGCAAGCATTCTTTGATAGTTAATTGAATATGTTTAGGTTAGAGTATGCAGCTGTAGAGTCAAAAATTAGTTCGACGTTGCTCTGAAGTGTCTTACAGAAGGCAGAGGACCCTCCAAAGATAGATGGCCACTTCCAATCAGTTGAAATATTTTAAGAGCAAAAAGAGAGATTTCCTAAAGCAGTATTCTCTAATGGAATAAGTACACCTAGAATGCTCCTTCGGAGGTCCTGCTCAGGGCCCACCAAGCCCTGAGGACAATGCCCCTGCTCATAGCACCCAATGCACAGAGAAGACCGTAGGACCACTCCCATGAGGAAATACTATGTTCCCTCAATGATGCATAGCACTACAGGGGACAGCACTGGAGTCACTGTGTGGAGAGTATGACAGGTCTGCCCAATGATCAGTGCGGTGAAAGGTGAAGGGAGTGCAACAGGGCAGTAAAGGGAGCAAAGTAACCATGTCCTGAGGAATCCCTAAAGTCGACTTCCAACTTGGGGGTTAGGGCTTGGCACTTCCTCAGACCCAAATTGAAAACACTCATACGGATCAGCTAACCTGGAACTCACTATCATTATTTGTTTGCAATAGACCTTGAACTAGCTATCATTGTTTGTTTGCTTTCTTTTTCCCAATGTCTATTTATAGGCAAGACAAAGAATCCCAAGAACAAAACAAAGGGACTGGTGGTCCAGAGGGACATGGGAGAACACAGGGTGGGGATGAGGGTGGTGAGACAACAAACTCAGGGATTTGGGATCAACGAGAGAGCTAAAAATGATGAGGCGGTGGCCTGCTGGGGATGGTCCAGGACAAGGTAATCAAGGAATTACTGAGAGCCCAGAACAGGGTGAGCATGATAGTGGGAAAAGCGGAAGGTGAAAGGAAATAGAGGAAAGAAATTAAGCTATTTATAGAGGTATAAATATAGACATGCATTTACGAATATATTGATTTATAACAAAAGGGAAAGAGGTCAATGTACCTATCTCTATATGTTAAGTATTAAGATAGCAGACAGGTTGTGGATCTCTACTCAAGGCCTCCTTAAACATAAGAACACTTTGTTCTATAACCTAATACTTATTTAACTCATATTTCTGACATGATCACTAAAGACAAAATGGATGCATAAACAAATGTGTTGAAGAAAGTGGATGGTGCCTAGCTATCAAAAAATATTGCATCTGGGTTCTTAAAAGCTTGAAGTTAAACAAGCAGCCATTTAGCAGGGAAGCCAATAAGCCCATGGGGAAGAAGCACACCAGCCATTGTGATCATGAGATGTCAACAAGATCAGGAATTGGGTATCAAATCAAACAATTGCTAATGGGTGAATGAGGGGTTTTGGAATGGAGACCCAAAGCCCATGTGTAGACAATTGGACATCCCCCCACAGAAGGATAACAAAGAAGTGACAATTAAACCAGGGTGCAGGACAGCGCTGATGGAACACACATTATTCCTCTAGTTCCCGAATGTTTCCTCCCAGCATTACCATAACCCAATTCTCCCTTAGAAATTTGTCTAGCCAGCTTTAGACATGACATATGGAATTCAGGACAGATAAATCCCTCAGGAACAATAGTGGGAATAGCAACATCATGAGCTACGGGGTAGTGGGGGTGAGGATGAAGTGAGAAAGAGGGACCCCTTACAAGGTTGGATATATAGTCCACCCCCTAGGGGGTCACATAACAGAAATGTGGGCAAAGAAAGACAATGGACTGTGCAAGATATGAAAAAGCAACAATAATATATAATTAATCAAGGCTCCATGGAGGTGAGAGAGTTGGGGAAAGAGGGGTAAAAAGAGGAGCTGATAACAAGGGATCAGGTGGAGAGAAAATATTTTGGACATGTTGGTGGGATCATTTGCACAGGTATGCTTAATAAAAGTGAATGATGAATTGCCATAAGATTTTAAGAGCCTCCAATAAAATGATTAATAATTTTAAAAAGTAAGTGCAGTAGGACTTTATCTCACAGACTTTGGACATGCTACCAGTAAAGACCAGTCCCAGGAAAGGACATCATGCTTTATGAAGGTAGAGGGTCAGTGAAAAAGAGGACTATCCACAATGAGAATAATTGATGCAGTGGCTGCGGCAATGGGTCCAAAACAGTTGTTAGCATGGTGACAGCTTAATACGCTTTGTTCTGTTGCATGCCAGACACTATGAGTTAAAATGGAGATGAAGCCTAACAACAATAAAATCAGAGTATTAAGTATGCCACCTTGAGACTGCTTTGCAAAGAGGTTAGAGTTAAGACCTCGTCATTAAACAAGAGATAAATTTCAAAAAAGTTTGAAGAATTTAGAGAGTTCTGGCGAATACTGTATGTTCTCGCACTTAGCTGCGACAAGAACAACTGAGTCATCAGAGAATTTAAAAAGCCAAAATGTATTGAAAGAATGAAAAAAAAAGAAAAGGAAAACAGAAAAGAAAATTAATGTGCAGGGGTCAGCAGCATTTGATTCAGTTAGCTGAGTGACCCCGTTTCTATCTCAACTTAGACCTTTTATATAGGCTGTGTTACTTGGGACGTGCAGCTAAGCAAGCAAGAGGGTGACAGAAGTGAAACTCTGCAGTTAGCTGAAATTGTGATATTATCTCGGTACACAAGGGAATGAGACAGGGGTATTATGTAGGGAAGAAACAAGGTGTGGTAATTGTCCCTCTCAGGACATTTTGCTAGTGCTCCCTTCTGAGAGTCTGTGACAAGTTCATCTAAAGGACAAGTGGTCTGGTGAATAGTTTGTTGAAAATAGCAGTTAAATTCAAAACTGTGGTATTCTGGTCAGCTAGGCTACCTACCACAATGTATATTAGTAAATTCAGAAAAAATAAGAAATTCCAGCCATGAAAGATCAATAAAATTAGAAGTCTCTCTCTTTCTTCTTCTCTTTTTAGAAATCAAATCCTTAAGTGTATGACTACTTTGACTTAATACAAATGTCTTTATGAAGCTGCATGCTCTAGTGGAAAAAGCTTTAACAGTCAAAACTAGAAATAGTCACCTACGTTGATTATAATCATCTCTTTTATCATGAAAGTAACTTCTATTGCTCATCTTTTAAACAGAATGCACTTATTGTCTTCAAGGTAAAAATCTATCTATATAAAAAACATGAATCTTCCCAAATTAAATTTCTGCTTTGTCTTCACCAGAGTCGAATGACTTTTGTGAAAAATAAAACTGATTCACAAAAAGTCGTAATTTGGTAGCAAGCAGTTAGCATCAATGCCTCTGCTAAAAGATTTATATGCGAAAGCCATCTGCTAGTATTTATTTTATTTGGCAGTCATTGAGTTTGTTTCCTAAAACCTTGTATAACATTACTTTTCCTATTATGCAAATTCTCATAAAGAAACTTAAGTACAGGTACTTTGACACAATAAAATGTTAAATATCTGTTTATCACCATAGGAAAAGAAGCATTTATCACAATAGGTGGCTAAAGACAGTTGACAGAAAGCAGATAGATATAAACTTTGCAAGCAGCACATCAGATGACCCATTTTGTGGTGCATTTAAATGAATAAAATAGAAACACATCCATTGAAATACCATAATGCCAGACTTCATTAAATTTTAGAGAAGTACTTCTTTTATTAGCTTGTCAAAAAAAATGAGAATTACTCTTTTAAGTGACCACATAAGTCCACATATTTTACTTTAAATAATATTTATAATTTCTTATGCCATTCCTTCTGTGAAACTGTTCAGCATGCAGTCAACTTTTCACATGTGTTGAGCAAGTGTTAGACGGCCTGGTGGTGTAGTAGCAGCATGTTGGTCTTGATACACCTGGTTGACAGCTCAAAACCAAGAGAAGGCCCTTGGGAGAAAGATTGGGTTTTCTACAGTCAAAAATATTTAGTTTCAGAAATCCAAAGGAAGCCACCGTGAGTCATCATTGACTTTGTTTGGTTTAGTAAGTGTTAGCAATTACTATATTAATACTGTTGCATTTTGTTTTTGTTTTTAAGCCCACAGAGTTTCCATTGTTTTATTTATTTATTTGTTTGTTTGTTTATTTTTGTTTCCACCATTTTAAACAAGAAGACATTGGAGCCTTGAATGCTGAACTTGCTAATTCAACTCTTAGTGGATTGGTTAGGTGCCATCAGTCAATCCAACTCACAGAGACTCCATGATCACCGGAAGAAATAACACCTGGTCCTCTGCCCCCCTCTTAATTGTTCTCATATTTAAACTTTTTATTGCAGCCACTGTGTCAATCCATCTTGTGAAGGGTTTTCCTCTTTTTTGATGCCCCTCCACTTTCACTGCCCCTCTCCTTTCAGTGAGTACTATGATACATGTGAATGAAAGAAAAGATTGTAGAGGATGTAAGAAGAGACTCTGAAACTGGCTACTAATCATAGAATAACTAAAGCAAATGAAGAAAGGATGAAGTCAAGGAGCAATATATAAATTTTCTAAAGGTAGCTGAAGAATATAAGGAAAAATATGGCAATGAAGTGTGCAAGGACATAAGACTACAAAGCCCAAAGGGAAGAACATGCTCAACATATCTAAAGCTGAAAGGACTCAAGAAAAAAAATTAAGCCTTGAATTGCTATTAGGAATGATTCTAATGGCAAAATATTGCATGAATCAACAAAAGAAGGAAAAATTACACAAAGTCACTATACTAGAAATAAAAAATTGACACATTTGACCATTTCAGGAGGTAGCAAATTAGTAACAACCAATGGTGCTGAGAGAAGAAGCTTTTTGTTTTGTTTTGTTTTTTGTTTTTTTGGGGGAAGAAGCTTTTAACAAGCTTGTGGGTTTTGATATCATCCCACAGCACATTAAGGCTTTTGTCATGATTGTTCAAAACATCAAATCTGTTCTTGAAGTGTTCTCAGAATTCAGGGGTTATCTTTTCGATCCTGTAGGCGTGCTGCAATTTTCTTCAGCTTTATCCTGAAATTGATATGGCCATTTGATCAGTTGGTCCCTAATCTGGTTTTAGCTTTTGATAGTGAACTGCATCATCATTTCCTTTCACAAGTGTAGTCAATTTGATATTTATGTACTCCATCTTCTGGGGAGTCCACGTATATCGTTTCTTTTTGTGTGGTTGGAAAAAGGTATTTACAATGAACAAGTTGTTAGTTTTGCAAAATTTTATCGAGCATTTTTGGCTTTATTTCTTTACTAAGTCCATATTTTGCAACTGCTGTTGCATTTTTTTCATCTTTTGCACTTCAATCACCAATAAATACTGATGCCATCTTGATTGCAATTTTGATCAATTTTTGACTGCATTACTCCAGGTAGGCTAGAGGAACAAATTTCAAAGACACACATATGGATATAAGGAAATGGTTTTTATACAAAGGAATGGGACATGGAGAGACCATCCCAGCCCAGTCCAGTTCAAAGCCATAAGTCCGATATTAACCCATATGCCCAAAATCAGTCTATAAGTCTTCTTCCAACTCACGAAGTCACAGGTCAGTGGGTGCAGAATCCCGGCCCTGGTAGGGGTCTCCCCATGGCTCCTTGCTTCCAGGGCTCAGGGTCCATCAGCAACATGCTGTTCCAGCTTCATAGATCTGGCTCCATCAGGCAAAGTTATATGGCTTCTCCTCTGACTCCTCCAGTTTCTCAGATACTGCCATCTTGTCTTGTCCGTGATTCATCATCACTGAGACTAACTCCCAACAGCTGGGAGATAGCTTCTTAGCTTCATGACAGAAATATCGCAAGATTTCCCAGAAAACTCAGGAGAAAGCCATGCCCACATAGAGGCCCCATTGGCTACTCAATGGCTATCTCCAGATTAACAGGCTAGACTCTACCCCTACATTTCAATCATAAAATTAACATAAGCACATGACTGCCACATTGACTAAAGTCATTGGTAGAATAATTCAGTTTCTTCATTTTGTGATTGGTGCATAAATTTGAATAATAGTTGTATTGATTGGATTTCTTTAAAGGTTCATAGATATTATTTGATCACAGATGGCTTTGTACTTTTGATGGATTTAGCAAGATCCCTTTTGACAATGAAGACCATATCATTCCTCGATTGTGTTATTCCTGGCATAGTAAATCATTAGTTTTCCAATTCAAAATGCCCAATCCATTGCAGCTCACTAATGTCTGAAATAATGATCTTGATTTGTTCCATTTAATTTTTGACCACTTCCAATTTTGCTAAATTCATACTTTGCACTTTCCAAAGTCCATCCGTTAGAAGATTTCTTTAATTGTGTCTCTTTTATCTCGAGCCATGCCCCATCAGTAAATTAGGTACCAGAATGTTTGACCAGACTCACAGGCTTGACCGGACTCTCATCTTATGATCGACTCCCCTTCAATAAACCAGCACCGCTTTCATCATATCCTACCTCATTCAACTTGCCTACATCTCCCTGAACCCATACTGTCTATAATTTTTTGGCAGTGAGTTTTGTGCTCATACTCTCCAGTAGCATTTCAGTCCATTTTTTAATTAACCAGATTAAAGAGTTAAGTGACTCAGTAAGGACCTCTATAGGACACATATTCCCCCAAATATAACATATTTGAGAGTGTTAAAAGTGTTAAAACCTTGGCTAAAATGATATTTCAAAGTCATACCTTCTTTAGTCAATAGTCACAAGTTCTCCTCTATTATTCACAAGCAATAGATGCTGTTTTTGGTAACTATAAGACCAGTATAATATATATCACTTATAAATGTCTTTTTTTTTTACCCAAGGTGCTTGGAGAGTTTTCTTTATTTTGTTATCTAAGATAAAAAACATTACCAGGGGTTATGAATTTCTAAGTTGTCCCCTAGCATTTTATTTTCCTGAAAAGTACATAGTACTTCCTTGTGGAGTCCCTTTTCTTTTAATGCTGGGGATAATGCACTCTTTTATTTCTGAATAGTTGCCAGGCTATTTTTTGAGTTCTTTACTTCAGGACCATTGAAATAAGCTATTCTATTGCATAATTTTATGCTTTTTGGTTCTATTATCTTCTAAAATTATATGATTATTTATTCCAGTCACTATCACAAATCTATATTATTCCATTTTCAGCTTTCTCATTATTTCTCATTCTAATTTCTGTTTATTCAGTTAAGATCTTAGTCAGAATCTCTATGTTCCTTAGTTCTAATTTCAGTAACTTCATTTATGTGAATTGATTTGTCATCTTGAATAGAAACTCTTGCTTTATTTAATCTAATGGCTTAAATTTTAAAGCATAAAGAATTCTCATATGAATTTTCCTTTGTCCCTTGATTTAGCATAATTTCAAACTAGAATTCTTATTTTTGTCATTATTTTACTCAATATATTTAAATGATTGCTGTGTCATTTATACTCTATTATACTTGCGTCTCTTGAAATTTCTTGTCAAGCACAACCTACCTTACTTTATAGAGGGTATAAATGAATATAGATGAACTCTTTCAAACATACCCACTCTTGTGTTGATAAGAGTGGCAGTCTGAGTAATGTTACCACCAAGGTTTATATGTCCTAATCCTCTTGCTTAAATTCAGTGTTATTTTCTTTAAGACTTTTAAAATCAACTGGAAATTTCAGAAACTTACCTCTGATAGGTTACTTAAACTACTAACATCTTATTCTATTTATATATTTTTCTGCTTTTCATTTCCTGCCTTATTAGCTTTAATGTTACTATTTGATTTTTTCCATTTCAAGATTAAATATGATTTTACTTATCAAATTGTTGCACCCATTTTGTTTATTTGTTGATAATTATTCTATAATTAAAACTTTAGTACATGCAGTTTTGTATAGCATTGCACTTTTTGATATTGCAAATACTGACACACTTTTTTTTCTAGTGATTTTATTGGGGACTCTTACAAATCTTATAACATTCAATATATGATTTTTATCAAGCATATTTGTACACATGTTGCCATATTAATTTCCAAATATTTTCCACTTGAGCCCTCGGTATAAACTCCTCTTTTACCCTCCCTTTTTTTTTGAATAATTTTATTTATGATGTTCTTAATGCTATTCAGTTGCATTTTTATTTTTATTGCATTTCTCTAAATCAGACATTATTTTTACATATTCAAATACACTGGAGTTTTTAAAAATACCTACTTCTTTGCCTTGGTATAGAAAATATGATATCTGGCTTACCCATCCATAGATTTTATTCTTGAATTTGAGTGAAACTTAGCCCAGGGTAACCATATGATCTCCATTTGTATTGTAATGTTTCATTTGAGTTTTAGAAGAACTATTTACTAACTATATATTGGGAATACAATTCTCTTTACATAATCATATACATATGATTTCAAGCGTGCTACCTATTATATAACTAAAGACAATTGGTTGTGGCAAATTTTTTTCTCTGTAAAATTATTGCTAAGCCTTCATTATTATTAATATATTTGAGAGTGTTTACTAATTTTTATTATAATTTTAAAAAGTTTAGTGAAAATTGCATGTTTTACCGAGCACTTCAATTATATATTCAATAATTCTTACACATTTTATTTTATCTTGTTTATCTCAAAGTCCCCAATGTAACATCCCTGATCCCACACACTCCACCTAGTTGCTTTTAAAAATAATTCTTCTTTCCTAACTCTTCTGAGGTTCATTCTTGGGTTAGTGCTATGCCTTTGATGCCAAATGGTTCATTATTGTAAAGTGTGAAATCTTTCAGCTATTTTTCTCCTTACAGAACTGATTGTTGCTAGCTAAAAATTACAGAATATAGATTAGTTTATTTCCAGACTTGATGAGTGAATAGAGGCCATAGTTTTGGGTTCCTCTTATAACTTTTATTTATAGCTTTTTTCACCTTGCCCTTCACACTTCACTCTTCCCAGAGCCTTGTAATGAGATTCCTTTTAGAGTACTTAGTCATGAGAGTCAGACACCATCTTTTGTTCTCAGACTTGTAGAGACTAAAGCTTACGTGCATTTTGCCCTATTTTATTTTTTATTGTTATTTATCAGCTTCACTAAATTTTAGTTCAATTAACTTAGACTTTGTAACATTAATCTCTTAGAAATCTCTTGCCTCAAGTTGGTTCCCTATTATCTTATATCCTAAGAGTTTAATATTGCACTTTAGTGTGTCTGGATTGCTGATCTGGTGGTTCTTTATTCCAGTTGTTTTTGTTCTCCATCTGCTTGAGCCCAAGTTTTCTGCTGCTAATGAGTAGGCTACTCAATACCAAATCAATATATTTTATTTACTGGTGTTTTGCTTGTTTGATCACACGTCTAGAAGAATTCTCAAATATGAAATGTCACAATCATACGAAGAGGGTTATGTTCCTTTTTGAATTTGTATTTAAACCTCTACCATTCATCCATCCCTTTGAGGTATTTTTGTGGATTGGATGTTGTTGTGATATTGGGTGGTATGATACCAATATTTAAAAGACAAGCAGTATCCCTGATGGATGATAAATTCCAGCAGTATATTCTGCTTGAACTTTTGAGATCCTGCAAAGAATCTGATGATGTGTATGATGACATCAAGAACAATGTACAGGAAGACAGCAAAAGGTCACTAAAGGGATAAGAAAAAAAGAAAAGATCAAAGTGGATGATCAAGCATACAATTATGGACAATTCAAATGGTAAATTTGGAAAGATAAATATGACTTTCATCGTAGAAAAGATGTAAGAGATCCCATAAAAAACTAACCAAGCCTCATAATTTCTTCATTGAAAATCTATTTTTTTCCAATATGTGGTACTCATGTACTCATTTGTCAATTTCAGTACAGGGAGTGTAGAGGTGGAGTCTAGCCTGTCAATCTGGCTAGAGACCTCTGTGTGAGGATGGCTTTCTCTGAGAATTCTGGGAAATCTCGTGATATTTCCTCCATGGAAATGAGAGACCATAGACTCAGTTCTTTGGAGATGCTCCACTGACAAGAAAAGATGGCAGCATAGACCCTGAGTCCTAGGAACTGGAGGAGCCAGAGGAGAAGCCACACAGGCTTACCCTGATGGAACCAGATCTCTGAAGCTAAAAAAAACCACAGAGCGACCCCCACTAGCACTGAGATGCTTCTATTGCCAATGGATACTGCTGATGGACCCTGAACTCTGGAAACAAGGAGTCATGGGGAGACCCCTGGCAGCACCCGGCACCAGGATGCTTCTGCTGTCACTGGATACAAAAGACTGCACTCACTGGCCTGTGATTGTCCTGGCATCGTTGCATTTGCTTCATGAGTCTGAAGAGGACTAATGAATTGTTATCATACATATGGACTAATATTGGACTTATGACCTTGAACTGGACTGGGTTGGGATGTTTTTTTAATGTTCCAGTCCTACTGTATCCAAACCTTTCCCTTATATCCATATGTATGTTTATGAATTTGCTTCTCTAGTGTACCCAGAGTAACACAAACAGCACAAAGTTACCATAAATGTGGGTTTCTCCAGATGGATTATATGGGCATAAAATTGATGACATCTGCTGGTAGAAAATGTGACAAAGTTAAAAAGCAGCAGCTAAAAGTAGACAAGGGAATAATTGTGGCACACATCATCAAACATATATATATATATATATATATATATATATATATATATATATTCAGATTGAAGCTAAGGAAAATAAAACAGTTCACCAGAGCCTAACTACAGTATGGGCCACCTGAATTTTGAGAATATCTTAAGAACAGATTTGATGCATTTAAGTCTAATGAGAGAAGATCTGATGGATTGTGGGAGATATAAGAAAAATCACACATAAAGAACCCAAAAGGTCCTTAAAATGATAGCAAAGAGAGAAAAGATAAAACTGGATATCAAAAGATACCTTGAAAATTGTTCTTTATGTTTTTGAAACTTGTTCTTTATCATGCAGTAGTTAAGGCAAATGGAAGAAGTGATAAACTCTTAAGAGTTGAATAGAAAAACTTAAATGGCAGTATATAGAGACAAAATTGAGCATTATAATGAAATGTGCAAATATCTAGTGTGAAAAAAATTAATAAGAAGAGCAAGTTTTGCATATCATAAACTGAAAAATGTACGAGTCAAGCCTTGGGTTGCAACATTGAAAGTTTCTATGGAAAAATATTGCACAAGGCAGAAAGCATCAAAATATGATGGAAATATATAATCACTATACCAAAAAAATCCCTAAAAACTTCTCAATATTCAATATTCCAAGGGTTAGCACATGATCAAGGACCATTAGTATGGAAGGAAGATATCCAAGCTGCACAGAAGGCATTAGCCAACAAAGACACCAGGAATTGACATAATACTAATTAACATTTTCATCAAACTGTTGAAGCACTTACCAGTCTAAGCCAAGACATTCGGAAAAGAGCTACCTGGCCAGCTGATTCTAGAGATTCATAATTGTGTCAATTTACTCAAAATAGGTACCCTAGACAAAAACTAGACTTTATAGAACAACATCATTAATATCATATACAAGTAAAATTTTTCTGAAGATCATTCAACAAAGATTGCATCAGTACATTGAAATGAGCTGCCTGAAATTAAAGCAAGATTCAGAAGTGGATATGGAACAAGCGATGCCAATGTTAGTGTCAAATGAAACTTGAATGAAATCAAAGAATACCAGAAATATTTTTTCTTAATTATGCAAAAGTGTTCGACTGTTTGGACCATAAACTATGTATATATTTGAGACGATTGAAAATTTCCCAACACTTCAATATGCTAATGTGGAACTTGTACAAGAATAAGAGGTAGTTGCATCAAAAAAAACCCACAAGATAATATTGCATATTTTAAAAATAAAGACAGTAGTTCAGATTTCAGATCTCTTACTTCACCATATTTATTCAATCTGTATGATTAACAAAAAATCTGAGAAACTGGGTTATATGAAGTAAACATGCAGTAGCAGAATTGGAAGAACAGTTATTAATGACTTGTGAGACTTAGATAATACAAGTTTGCTTGCTGAAAGTGAGGAGGATTTGAAGCATATGTTGATGAAGAGCTAGGATCTCAGCCTTCAGTATGAATTACAACTCAATGTTAAAAAAATCAAAATCCTGAAAAATGGACCAATAGGTAACATCATGCTGAACAAAGAAAAGACTGCACCATTGTTAAGGATTTATTTTTGGTAGGATCCACAATCAAGGCTCAGGAGATCAAAGATAAGAGCTCAAAGGAGAACATTTCATTGCCTACAATTACTTCAAGAGTCCTCTTTAAAGTGTTGAAAAACCAGACATTACTTTGGGTTCTAAGGTGTACCAGATTCAAGTAATTTTCAATCACTTAATTTGCATGTGAAAGTTGGATATTGAATAAGAAAGATCCAAAAAAGAACCAAAGTATTTTAATTATGGTGTTGACCACAAATACCCCATGTACCGCAGATGGCCAAAAGAACCAACAAATCTGTCTAGAAAAAGTATAACAAGATGTGGGTCTGAACATGGAGAGGGGAGGGACAGTTTTTTGAGGGGAAAAGAGGTTTTGAGGAGGAGAAAAAGAACCATACATAAGAGGGTTTAAAAGGATACCATTGTCAATTTCTTTTCTTTAGATAACTGCATATATATATATATATATATATAGTAAGGTTCTATAAAATCATAGAATAAAATAAATTCCATCCAAATTGTTATCCATCAAATCTAAATAGTGGTCTGTGGTTTTAGAGAAAAAAAACAACAAGGAAAATAAAATTGGAATGGACTTGGAGTATTTATTAACAAACAAGTTCACACTAAATTAACAAATAAACAGAAATAAATTTGGGAAGACTATGTGTAAGGTTCATTGGCCATGTTATCAGGAGGGTTCAGTTGTTGGAAAAGGATATAATGAGAGGTAAATTGAGGGGCAACATTTCAGTTTACACCATCAGTTCCTAGGAACTTGTTATGGCTAATGCTTTCAATGCAGCTGCAACCTCTTCCTTCAGCAACAATGGTTTATGTTCACATGCTACCACTTGAAATGCTTGTATGTCAACTACCTCTTTTTGATACAGTGATTCTGTGTATTCAATCCATCCTCTTTAGATGCTTCCTGCACCACTCAATAATTTGTCCAGAGAATTTTTCAATATTACAATTTGAAGCTTTTTCCCCCTTTATTTCTTTCAGTTTAAGATTTGTACTTTCTTGTTGTTTTTCTAATTCTAGGTCTTTGTTTATTGTAATAATTTCCTTTGTCTTTTCTAAATGCCCTTTTGAAATTTCCTATTCAACTCTTGATTCCATCATTTTTTTTCCTATTTGCTTTAGGTACTTTTTTATTAAAAGTAAATTTCAGAGTTTCTTCTGACATTCACTTTGAACTTTTATTTCTTTGCTCTCTTATTAATGACCTTTTGCTTTCTTCCTGAATGATTTTTGGTGTCCTCCCATATTTGATAATGTCGTCTATGTCTACTTTGCATAAATTACTTAGTGAAAACTTTATAGATAGCAATAGATCTCTGTCAGATACTGAAAACCTCATGAATACACAGAGAACTGTGTTGTAAGTAGTGCCAGAAGATAAGCCTTTAAAGCAGTACATATGTTCTCGGGATGGTCTTGAAGTTCAGATGAGATATATTTAAGGTCATATTTGTCCTTTGTGGATTGTCTTAATTTTCTTCAGCTTCAACATGAAATTACATGAGCCATTAATTAGCTTTTCTACAGTTGAACCCTGAATTGAGTTACTGTATTGTCTTTTCCCACAGATGTATTTGTTTCAGAGAGGGTTCTCTAGAGAAATAAAACCAGGACACTAGTAATTCTCTTTATATATTTATATAGAGAGAAGGGTATATAAGATGAGAAAGAAAAAGTTAACTAATCTATAAAACAGTACAAACTGCTCGGTGCAACTCACTTGTGTGAGACAGCTAGTAGACTGGCAGTCCTTGGAGTCTTGAGGGCCGCTGAGTAGTCCTCTGTAGAGCAATTCAGGCTATCTGGTCACAGGCAGCAAACAGCAAAGCAGGTCACCAACAGTCAGCCAGATGACAGAGTCCAACAGCCCTCAGATGAAGTGATGTATGTCCCAGGAGAGTGGCAAAGCAGGGCTTGAAGGAACCTTAACTCACGATGATTAGGTATTCTACGGGTAGTGTTGCTTGGAGGTCGAGGTACAGGATGAACAAAGTGGCTAGCTGGTTCTGAAGATCCAAAAGCAAGAGAGAGGGTAGGACTCACTGAGCCCTTCCTATCTCTGTCCTTCAATTATCCCGTGTGTTCATTGGCTGTATTGTCACAGCAGACTTACCAATCTTCTGTGGCCATATTGGCATAAGAAACCTCCCCATCACAGTAGTCAATTTGATTTCTGTGTATTCCACATGGAGAAACCCACATGTATTGTTAAAAAAATGTATTTGCTATGAACAGGTCACTGTTCCTGCATAATTCTCTCTTGTGATCTTCTTTTCCTTTCTATCACCAATGCCATATTTTCCAATTAAAGGTCTTTCCTCTTTCCTTCCAACTTTTGCATTTCAATTGCCAGAAATTGTCAATGGATCCTTATTGTATGTTTGATCAATTTTCTATTAATGACATTACACTGGTAAAATTATTCAATTTTCCTTACTGAATTCAGTTGCTTTGATTCTATTTCCTTGTAAGCAGATAGATATCATCCTACATTAGATAACATTGAACTTCCAGATATATCTTGAATGTCCATTTGAGGACGAATTTGCCCATATTCCTCTGGCACATGTCATCCCAGGCAGTAAACAACAGGACTGTGTGATTCAGATAGCTCAGGTAGGTCATTTCAGCTCAGTTATGCCTGCGATATCAATCATTATGCATTCAGTTTCATTATGTGCAACTTCCAATTTTCCTAGATTCATATTTTGTGTGTTCCAAGTTCAAATTATTAATAGATGTTTTAGAATTGAGCTTTTTTATTTCTCACTTTGAGTTATGTTTCACTTTTAAATGAAAGTCTCCAAAGTTTTACTCAATCCACATCATTATGGCCTACTAATCTTTATAAATACAGCTCTTCTGCTGTCATATTTTGAGTGTCTTCTGATATGAGGGACTTATCTTCTGGAACTATGACAGAGTTCTTTGTGTATTTGAGGTTTTCAGTATCTGACAGAGCTCTATTGCTATCTATAAAGATTCCACTAAGTAATTTATGCAAAGTAGACAAGCTATTTCTGTTTCATACTCTGTTTTGGTTTTGGAAGCTCTACTGAAGTCTGTTCCCTTTGGTTAACCCTGCTAGTATTTGAAATGACAGTTGCATATTTCCCAGCATCACAGAATCACAGAAATCACCACAGTATATTACAACGTACCAGAAAAGTGTTAGAGACTGTGCTTAGAGTGTCTTTCAGAAAATTCCACTCATCTCCCATAGAAAAACAACATTATCTTATGACCAGAAATAAATATAAAATAAGCTAACAGAGAAAATCTGATTGTGCCTAGGTAAAAAGAAGACATTTCTATTTATAAGTATCACAAATTGAGCAGTTCCACCCATCTATTCATGACAGACACTGACAATAAAATAAGAAATACTTAAAGTTCTCAGAAATAGAAACCAGTATATGCTATTCCCCAAATATGAAGCAGGGAATATATTTGGTTTTTGGACATGCTGAATTACATTTAATAGACTTTTGATTGGTTACCCTATAAAATGATGCACATCTGAACCACATTTCTATTTTTATTTAATTTCTTAGGAAATTTATTAATAAAAATGGTGATATGCAGCCTACACAAAGTGAGGTCCCCAAATAGTGGTCACAAATCAGGAGCAGCTGATTTCTCTTCTTTAGAATACTTGTCTTGCCTCTCATCTGAAGGTAAGTTCATTGGTGCTGGTAAGGAAGGACACTCGAGGGAAGGGAAGGTGCAGGTGCAGCTCAGTAAAGACCTGAGTGTTTTTTCCCATCGTCTTATACTTTAGACAGTCCAGAAAGACATTCAAACTTCACATGGTCTTCTCTAATAAAGACACAGTTTATTTCCAGCGAAAGTAGAAAACACTAAAGAAGCAGCTTATTGAGAGGCAAAAGGACATCAATGTTGTTTAGAATTCAGTTTTAAAAATTGATAGGGGAGGGATTATTCAGATGAGAGCTTTATCTAAATAAAGAGAGGAGTGTGCCAGTATGAGGTAGGAAAATGTTAGTCTATACAAATGGATTTCAAAAAGTTTGTGCAAAATGGAATTGAAATATAACAGGAAAGTTGTATGTTCAATTTTCTACTAGTTCTTCAATGCCACCCCCATCATGACCCCAATTCTACCTTACAAATCAATCTAGACAAGAGGACGTACACTGTTACAGATAAGAACTGGAAACAGAGGGAATCCAAGTCAGATGAACACCTCAGGACCAGTGGTGAGAGTGGTGATACCAGAAGGGGAAGGGAGAGGTCAGGGAGACAGGGGGAACCAATCACAATGATCGACACATAGCCTACTCCTTGGGCGACACACAACAATCAGTGTAAGACATGTAAAAAAATAATATACAAATAATCAAAAATTCATAGGGAGGGAGGAGAACATACAAGGAGCTGACACTAAGGCTTCAAACAGAAAGAACTTTTTTTGAGAATGGTGCTGGAAACAAACGTACAAATATGCTTGACACAATGAAAGTATGTATGGATTGTGAAAAGAGTTGTGCAAGTCCCCAATAATGTGATTATTTAAAGATAATAGAATTTAAAGATAATAGAATTTAAAGATAATAGAATAGAATAGAATTTTCCCTTGAACTTTTGTAAGCCCTAGCATCTTATCAGGAGAGTATGAGAGAACCATCAACTCTAACTAAAAAGGGGAAGCCATCTTCAGGAGCTGAGCTCGCAATCATCAAATACTGAGGATCAAGTACCCAGTCCAAATCCCCAAGGAGAAAATGTGTTGTCCCTGCCTTTGTCTTTAGGATTTGAGGGTATATCTGCCTAGAACTCTTGTCTAGCCAAAGGTAGTGGTGGCAATGGGGGTAAGGAGGCAGGGATATATTCAAGCTCACTTTTCTAAAGTATCACATGCTCACAGAGAAAAGTCAGCTGTTACTCCTTGCCATTCATATGTTTCCTTAGCCAATGTTCTGACTCATGCCTATAATTTACCCACTCAGCACTTCCTAGTCTCAGTTGGCATGTGCTTATAACCCTTCATAGGCATCTAAATGTTCATATAACAATTAAAGTTTATTCTTTATTTTTCACATTTGCTCTGGTTCCATATACAGCCAAAGTCCTCAAAAAGATGTATTGGTGAACAATGTATTAAATATGTCTTGATTTATTTTCTATTTATTGCAAATTTTTAATTTGCTATATTTTTAGTTCAGGACCAATTGTCATGTCTTCATTTTCCATAACTTCTATTTCTGCCAAGATTCTTATCACAAAATCTAGTGAACATTTGTAAAATGTAATATAGACCATGATTCTTCAAAATTCTCTAATTCGGAGGAATATAAAAATAAAATTTATCATATACATTGATATGTGTGTCAGGCAGAGTTCTCTTAGAGAAATAAAATCAGTACACTAGTAATTCTTTTTATATATTTAAAGAGAGGGAAAGTTATATAAGATAAGAAAGAAACAGTTAACTATTTATAAAGCAATACAGATTGCTCGGTGCAACTCACTTGCGTGAGGCAGTTAGAAGACGGGCAGTCCTTCAAGTCTGGAGGGCCGCTGAGTAGCCCTCTGTAGAGCAATCCAGGCTATTTGGTCACAGGCAGCAAACGGCAGAGCAGGTCGCCAACAGTCAGCCAGATGACAGAGTCCAATAGTCCCCAGCTCAAGCGATGTATATCCCAGGAGCGTGGCGAAGTAGGGCTTGAAGGATCCTCAACTCACAGCAACACAGTCCACGATTAGGTGTCCCACGGGTAGTGTTGCTTGGAGGTCGAGGAACAGGATGAACAAGGCAGTTCTCTGGTCTGAAGATCCAGAAGCAAGAGAGAGGGCAGGACTCACCGAGCCTTTCCTATCTCTGCCCTTCAATTCATCCCGCGTGTTCATTGGCGGTGCCGTCACAACAGACCCACCAATCTTCTGTGGCCATGTTGGCATAACAAACCTACCCATCACAATATGCATATGATATATATTCTTAATTTGTTCAGCAACCAACTCTCTCTTACACTCTATCCACAGAGGCTTTATACATACTCTTTCATATATCTTGTATGCTCATTTCCATTATGCTAGAAGGTTAATTTCCTCAGCAATTGCTATGTTTGTTAAAATGAGGCCCCCTCCACCCGCCCCAAACCATCATGAAAAAAGGCTTGTCTTTACTACTTTCCCCTCCTTTTAAGTCGCAATCTTATTGGCCGGCTCTTACAGATCTTATGAAAATCCATCATTCAATTATATATTTGTACATTTGTTACTGTCAACATTTCAAATTTTTTTTCTTCTTGAGCTCTTGTTATCAGTTCCTCTTTGTTCCCCTTCTTCTCCCATCAACCCACCCTCCTGAGTCCTTGATCAATTATATATTCTGTTGTTATTTTGACTTACTCTGTGCATTGTCTCCCTTCACCCACATTTTCCTTATTCATTTCTCTGGTGGATGAGTTAAATATCCAACCTTATGATGGGTTCCCCATCCCTTTTCCACCCCCACTAGCCCTCTCCCATCATGATATCACTATTCCCACTACTGCTCCTGAGGGGTTCTTATTTTTTTATCTCTCCAGAATTCCATGTGTCTAGAGTTCTTATCTGGACCAATATGTGTACTCTGGACTAGCCAGATTTGTAAGAAAAAACTGGGTCAGGTTAATGGAGGAGAGGAAACTTTCACGAACTAGAGGAACGATGTGCTTTCATCAGTGCTAACCTGGACTCTAGTTGAATTGTCTCTACCATATAACCTTTCTCGGGGTGATGTCCAGTTGTATACAGATAGACTTTGGGTTTCCATTCCAAACCCGGTCATTCACAACAATATAATTTTTTGCATGGGATCTTTTGATGCATGATAGCTGATCCCAATGAAACCTCATGATCACACGGGCTGTTGTGCTTCTTTTATGTGGGCTTATTTGTTTCGAGCCTTTAAGACCCCAGATGCTATATCTTTTGATAACTGGACACCATCCACTTTCTTCACCACATTTGCTTATGCATCCATATTGTCTTCAGTGATCATGTTGGGAAGATGTTGTTGGTAGTATCAATGAGTGCCAGTTGGTTAGCACAAAGTGTCCTTGTGTTTAGGGAGGTCTTGTGTAGAGGCCCAAAATCTGTCTGCTATCTAGTACAAAACATACATATATATGTACATTGGCCTCAATCCTTTTCATTATAAATTAATATATTTACATATAGTCATGCCTATGTCTATACCTTTATAAATAGCTTTTGTTTCTTATACCTTTTCTCTATTTTCTTTCACCTTCCTCCTGCCCCACAAAAATGTTACTCTCCACTCAGTGCTCAATAATTTCTCTTAAACACACTGCTCTTGATCAAACCCCAGCAGATTTCCCAGATCTTATTTTTCGATCTCTTGCTGTTCCCTCATCTCTTAGTTTGTTGGTTCCCTGCTCCCTCCCTGACCCATCCTCCCATATACCCGCGGGACCATTAATTCCATTGTTTTCTCCTTAGAATTTTTTGTTCTGCTATCTTATATAAATAGACATAGGGTAAAAGAAAAACAAAACAAACAAACAACAATAACAGAAAAATCATTCCAGGTCTGTCTGCTGACCCTTATGAGTGTTTTCAATCAGGTCTGATGAGGTGCTAATCAATAAGATTATTGATTAGCCTTGCCACTCAAATAAGAAGAATATTTTCAGGATTCCTAGGGAATTTGGTTACTTTGCTCTCCTTGCTGCCCTGTTGCCATTCCTTCCCATTGCACCCTGCTGTGGGCAATGGGTCAGACCGGGTATACTTTCTGCACAGTGTCTCCAGGGCTGTCCTTCATAGCACTATGGGTCAGTGAAACAACAGAGTGTCCCCTGGTGGGGCCGAACCTCAGGCCTTCTCTGTGCATTGCTTACTTTGAGCAGGAATGTTTTTCCTGAAGTTTGGTTGGCCATAATGAAGATCTCTCTCTCTCTCTCTCTCTCCTTCATAATTCATAGACCCACCACTCTCTATAGGCTGCATCTTCAGTACTGTCCTCTGTGTTACAATCTTCTGGTGAGGTGGGTCAACATAGCTTTGCTTGCGTCTGGCCCAATGTTCTCTCAGTTTTTGTTTGTTTTGTTTGCTCCATGGCAGTATGTTGTCCTCAAGTCTTGGTGCTCTGAACTTTACCCCTTTTAACAGCTTCTTGACAACCCTCCCCCACTTTATTTTAACACTGTGCGTATCTCTTTCTAACTATTATGTAAGTTATTTATTTGGTTTATTGTATGTTTCTCTTCAACAAATGTATGCTCTAAGGAAGTGAACATGTTTTATGACTTTTCCCCCAATTCTTAAAAATGCTTACTAATCCAAAAAACAAATTCACAATATTTATTTAATGGATAGATATGATTTATTCCTGAATGCATTATTTTCTCCTACTTCCTCCAAACTACTTACCCTTCAAAATAAAATAAACTTAATATATATTTTATTAAAACACATAGAAAAATGCACAGGTCATGATTATCTTTATGACTCTTTCTTTGTAAGGCAAGAAAACAAGAACACCAGGCAAAGAAACAGCATTTCTAGGAACCCAAAAATTCACTTTCATTCTATTTTTGTCATTGTCATCTGAAGGATAATAATTACATTGAGTTTTAAAGCTTAAATCAGCTATATTTTTTAACTTTAAATAAAAGTTTATAATATATGCATTGGTTTTGTCAGACATAATATTTGTGAAATTCATCCATGTTGCAAGTTACTGTAGGAAATTTACTATTATTGCTCAATACTTTCTGGTGTATAAATATATCACAATTTCTTTATCTGGTCTACTTTTCAAGGGGATTTGGATTTCTTTCCTTGTGGGAATACTGAAACTAGTGAAATTCTAGACATTCAATTATGTATTTTTGCATATGAACCCACATCTCTTTGTAAATGACTATCGGGTCACATTCTTCATTTACTATCTTAACTCTTTCAAAAGATTAGGTTTCATAATTTTATTTTATAATGCAACCAGATTTTACTAGCTGTTTAATCTTACATATTCTTCTCTTCTATGGGACCTTTATTTACTCAACCTACTTTCATAGTTCATAGTTCATATTCTTCATATAATATACTCATATTTTATTTCATATTCTCCAAATAACATATTCTTTCTCTTAAATTCTGAAATATCTCCTCATAACTTGTAATTATTTTATTATATTGAAAATAACATACATGCTGACTATTTAAGTTTCAAAGATAATATTCTTACTAAATACATAGGTAAACTACATATTACATGGACCACACACACATACAGAAATCCATTATCATGGGACACATAATCTAAACATACAGATCTCTGCCAAACTAAATGACAGAATAACTCTCTCATACATCATAAACACCCTCATCATATACATCATATACACAGACTAACACCCACTTGTACTTATACACAAGAATTCAACCACACACTGAACTCTGAAATAGTTTTGTCCAGCATGTTACTAATTGCACTTACCTAATACAGTCCAAGTGCAATATGCCTTTTAAGGGTAAATTGTGACTAAAACATGTGCCAGATATATTCCTGGGGAAAAGGACAAATAACAATTTGAGGGTGGCTTATGTAATGGACAGTGAGTTTTATTATAATTTGACAATAGAACTAATGATATAATGAGATCAGGAATAATAGATAGGTTTTTAACCGCTTGATTGCACGATTGTGAGAACTATCAAGTCCAAAATCATGAGTCTGGTGACAGACTAGATATTCTGCCAGATTTGCCTCCAAAGTTAGTAAAGAATTGGATTGGAAGCAATGGAAGAATATCTCTGCTACAATCTTAAGGTAGTATTTTTCCCCAAGGGAAGTTCTTCCTTATAAGAGAATTGATCCTCAGACTATAACATACATATTCAGCCAAAAAATGGGACTCTCATTAAGAAGACAAGTCTACTCCATTGAAGGTCAACTGAATTGTATCAAGCACATTTGAACCCATTCATATCAATATCTATACACATTTTTTCATATCCCAACATCGGATAATTATTAAAGTGTGTACAAATATGTTACATTTCTCATGATAAGAGAGATGACATCTGTTCTCAGAGCTAAGTATGCCAACATTTAGAGGGGGGCAATGTTATTAAATGAATATATGAATGGACAAAACAGCCATATCATCTCTATGATTTTTTCTCTCACTTTCAAGGACTCAGTAGTATATCTAAAAATTCTCCACCATCTGAGTACCATTTGCAGGATAATTCTCTAACCTTTGAGGAGAGAGGCATATCCACTGTCTCACAATACTTTTCCTTGACTCCTCTTTAGAGATGTTCCCTTCAGTTGGAAAAAGGAAAGGAATAGTAAATACCTAAAACACAGGTAGCTAAGGTGGAGTGTAAATGAAGACATCTATACAAATTAACCTTACCACCTCTGCACAAACATTAATAGAAAATATATTTGATTTGGAATAATCTCTTTGTTTTCTATACCTATCTGGAATATAATTATCTGTTTCTGAGAAATCAACTACTAAAATATTTTGTATTTTTCAAAGGAGAAGGAATTTTGTGGTATATTTTTCATAAAATTTTCCCATAAGTATATAGACACACACACACACACATACATGCCAGGTAGATCTAAAAAAACACTTCTGGTAGCAAATGTACAATTCTACCTAATCTGATTGAAATATGGAATGGTATGGTACACAAAGGGGTACTATCTAAAATAGGAATTTTTTTCAAAGCCCTGTATTTGTTTGATACCAAACAATTTTATTTCCTTCAGAGTGCTCTCCTTTACATTGGATAAATTTGTCAAATCTGTGATTTCATTCTTGGAAGCATTTCTCAAATGTGTTTGGATGGCTGATAGCACCTCCCTCATTTATCTTCACCTTTTCTACATCATCAAATCACTGTCCTTTATGGCCTTCTTCATTCTCAGAACAAAAAAAAAGTCTCTTCATTCTCAGAAACAAAACAAAACAAAAAAGAAACAAACAAAAAGAGTGAGGTCAGGTGTGTGCAGCAAGAAAACCATGCTATATTTTGCCAAAAGTGATTGTAATAAAATGGCTGCATGAGCACGTGCATAGTTGATGATGGCAAAATTAGTGCCCCCTTCTGCAACAACTCAGGACTTTTCTGTTGCAAACTGTTATGGGATCTTTTCAGAACCTCTAAACAGAAAACTTGAGTAGCAGTCTGACCTGGTGGAACTAATCCAAATGCACTGAGTGGACATTTTCATGGTTGGGGAAGTTGACAAAAGTCCAGAACAAGGTCCGTCATCCATCACCATTCAAAATTATATCATTTATATCACATTTGATGCAACATCATTACGCATGTGCAACTAAAATTTTATGAATACTATTCAAAAAAGGATTCATTTGTATATTAACAGGGAACTTCCAGGAATTTGAATCTATGTGGAAAAAAGATATATCACTGCTGATGTCAAATACTTTTTAGCAGCAGAGAAACCAGAAACATTATTGGGCTGGAAACTAAGTTTCTAAAACTATTACAGATGTGAAAATATTGACATAACATCATTAAGTACAAAACAAACTGATTTTGAAAATAGGCATTTTAAAATATATTTCCTATAAGATATATTAAATTTTGCTCAATTAGACAGTTGATTATGCACATATGGAAATAAAATGAGTGAATCATAGGATCTGAAAAATGAAATCAAATGTACTGCCTTCAAATCAACTCTTACTCTTCACATTGTTGTAGCTTCTGTATCAATCCATCTTGTCAGCAGTCTTCCTGCTTTCCATTGGTCCTCTACTTTACCAACCATGATGTCCTTCCTCAGGGACTGGTCTTTCCTGACAACGTGTCCAAAGTATGTGAAAATGAGTCTTATCATCTTTGTTTCTAAGGAGTATTCTGGCTGTACATCTTCCATGACAAATTTATTTACTATTGGGGGATCCAGAGTACTTTTAATACCTCCACTCAGTGATCCCAAGGAAATCCTCTTTGGGTTTTCAAAGTTATACATCTTGACAGGAACAGAAGCCTCTTCTTTCTTCTGTGGAGTGGTTGATAGGCACACTGTTGTCCTTGTAGCTAGCAACCCAATATGCAACCAATTATTCCACCAAGAGCTGACAAATATACCTGCAGCAAATAAATCAGAAGTAGAAAAAATCAAATAATCAATGAGTATGAAATTTGAAAGTGTGATGCCAATGTTTCTGAAGTATAAAGCAAAGAAAATAAGAGGAATTATAGTCATAAAGAACAGTAGCAGAGGGGGTGAGCCCCAGTGGCATGCTGCTTGTGTATGGGACTGTGGCCCACTGCATTGGAAGTTCAAATCCAGCAGCAGCTCTCCAGGAGCAAGGCTAGGCATCCTACTCCCACCAGAGGGCACTGATGACCCCCCCCAAAAGAAGAGTAGCAGAGAATTTCCTTAAACTAATGAAAGGCAGAAATCTTACCGATTGGGAGACACGAGTCCATAAAGGACAGATAAAAATAGACCCACAAAAATGCTTTACACTTAAAAATTCAGAGCCTCAATAACAAAAACTTTCAAACAATGAGAGATAAACATAAAATACTTTCAAAAGAATGATAAACAATGAACTTCTCAACAGCAAGTGAAGTATACTAAAACATAAAATAACGTGTATGATATAGAACCTTTCATGATAAAGAAGAAACACATTTTTAAAGATAAAAAGTATACAAATAAAAGAACTCAGAAAGAACCTTTTCTTAAAAAAAACAAGACAAAACAGTGTTGAACAAAAAGGAATATTCAAATCAGGAAAGAATAGTGGGACTATGATGGAATATAAATATTCTTTGCTGATTTCAATATAGAAATAATTACTAATGCAGAGGAGATAAAACATGTCTGACTAAAATATTGCATAACAATACATCTTAAATAGAAAATATAACACAGGCTCCAACAAGCAATGCGACCCTTAGAAAAGTAGAAATATAGGCTAAATAGTCCAGGTGACCCATCTGGTTATGCAAAACTTGCTAACAGCGCTACAAAAATATATGACAGATGTGTACTCTGATCCTGCTATCATTGCAGGTTATAAAAAACACCATGGGACAATTCCATTCTGTTCTATTTCATAGACTGACACATTCCCTCTTCTTTGAAAATTCTTTTCAATATATTTAATGTACCATGATAATCATCAGGGGAAATATATTAGCTGGAGGAAGTAGTAATAAGGATACAATAACAATAATAATTACAAAAACATCACTGCAATTGGGACAAGAGGAGAATGGGTTTTCAAGACTACAAATGTATGCATCATCTATCTCTCATGCAGTGACTAGTGGCTTTAAAGGTTGATCTCATGGCTAGCAGGGCACAGTGTCTCCCAATGGGCTACCACATATCCTTGGTGGTGCAGCCAGGAAAGCACAGACAACCATCATAACCCAAAGATGTGAGGTCTTATCACTCCTCTCTGAGTGGCCTTCATTGAAGTCATGGAAAAGAAAACCTTGATTTTCAAGACATCTTTAAAAGGCCACATACGGAAGAGTGCAAGGATATCGGAGCTTGCCTATTGTTTAGAAGATGGGAGAGAAATTGAAAGGCAGGACAGTCAGGGAAATACAGATTACTATGAGCCCTAGGAGCCATGAAGGTCCACACTCATACCTGAAACCCCATAGCCATCAAATTGACAAGTCATTCTCACTCCCTAAGATCCTGTATAGTTCTTATGAAAGTATTTGCCTTTACTGATGTGCATAGCCTCACAGTTCTTCCTGAGGGGCAGTGGATGTCTTCCAGCCAATGTCTTCCAGTCCTTGGGGTCACCAGGGCTCCTGAGGGTGGGGAGACTGAGGCAAGGATCTAAGGAGGCAGCAGTGGAAGCTGGCTTAAGATGAATGTAAATATTCTCAGCCTTGCTCTCCTAGGGAACTAGGCTGTGAGAGTGAGAAGTTTAATTGAAGTCTACAAAGTCCACCTTCAATACACCTCTATCCTGATAAAAAACAAGCCAAACTGCATCTTACCAAATAAGCTAGTCTCAGTGTCATAGTCTCTCATGGAGGCCTTTCTAATTTCTTCATGTCTTTATTTATGATCGTTAGCTCATATTCTCACACCTACCAGTCACATTTTACAACCGTAGTTTGTTTTACCAAAATTTCATTCTTTAATTCATGGATGAAATGCCACCATTTTAGAAATATATTTCATATTGATAAAATACAAAATTGTCAAAATCATATGATTCTTCCATTTTTCATTCCAATTTCCTCCATTTAATACTATAATCCAAACATGCACTTTACTCTGTCATATATGTTCAGCATATATTCAGTCCATGATACATTTATTTTCTAAAAAAATTGTATAAAATTAGATATATAAAGACTCCAATGTATACCAAATGTTATGTAATTACTTATGTTCATTAATTCATGACATGCAGGTAAATCACAGCACATGTAACCCACAGGGCATCTTATTAATAATGAAAGAATATGTTGCAGCTTCACAGTGTTTCACATACAATGGTCATAACATCATTACACACATGTATGAAACAGCTTGTCATGACAGACAGACACATGCATACACATCAGATTATACTCACCAAACATGACCCAAATTAATTGCATGAAAAAATATATGACATGTGCTACATTTTTTTCCTTCCCCCAGCACAGTGATGGTCTAAATATTCTCAAGCGACATAAAGTTGAATATATATTGAGCAGTAAAAGATTGACTATGGGCTTTATTAAGTTTAAGCTTATAGACAGTATCTGATTATATTTATGAGGTTTTCTTTAATTATGAAGGATAATTTCCTATTTATTTGTACATATTTACTATTTACTGTGAAGTTTGTAAATTCACAAGGAAAGTCCTTTCTGTGGGAAATGTAGAGAGGAAGGGAAAGTAAGAAAATTGAACAGAAAGTGTTCGTTATATAGACATCAATGCTAGAGCTTGAGCTGCCTTAAACTGTTGTCAGTGAGATTTGTGTCAGTGGGAATTCAATAGAATTGTCTTGTTTTTCTGGGTTTGACAAGGTTTCCCCCTTAGATGATGTGCACTTTGCCACTCGTCTATCTCTCTATTAGTGGAAAATGTATGAGTTTTCCTGTACTGTACAAACGTTTTCAGGGTTTTGGTTTCTTTCTTTCTTTTTTTTTTTTTTAAAGCAAGAACCTAGAATTTCCTCAGAGTTGGAGTTGTCCCAAGGAAAGCTCGTAATATGGTGGATCTTCCTGCCACCTAGTTGGTACTGAAAAAATGGATACACTCCAAATCAAACCTATAGGGTTACGTAGACATGTTCCTAAATATTTCTGAGATTATCACTCTTCATGAGAATAAAACCTTCATCTTTCTCTAAAGGGGCACATGGTTTTGAACTGCTGATCTTGTAACTAGCAGCCTAATGTGGAGCCTGCTACACCACAAAGATTCCTCAATAAGGCAGATGCAGCTGAGCAATTGAGTGAGGGCCTTGAGCAACTGAGCAATTGAGTCAGAGCATTGTTCCACTATCATATTCAATAGACATCTGAGGAGAGCGTGCTGACCAATGGTGGAAGGTACACAGTACACAGGACTAAATCTATGCATGTATATGGTTCAATAAATAAATAGGTATGTTCTTATTCATGATGGTGCTACACAAGGTTCTCTAGAGGAACAAAGCCAGGACACTAGTATATATATTTATGTAAGTATTTATATAGATAGATATCTAACATAAGAAATAAACAGTTTATAAACTTATAAAGCAGAACAATAGAATTGATGCAACTGACTTGTGTGAGACAGCTAAGACACTGGCAGTCTTTTGAGGCTTGAGGGCCTTCTGGTAGTCCACTGCAGAACAATTCAGTCTATTGGGCCACAGGCAGCAAACGGCAGGGCAGGACACCAACAGTCAGCTGGGTCCGATAGACCCCAGCTCGAGAAGCATATTCCAGTAGTATGGAGAAACAGGGCTTTACAGTAATACAGTCCTTGGATTAGGTGTCCCACGAGTAGTGTAGCTTGCAAGTCGAGGCACTGAATGAGCAAGGCAGCCGGTTACATTTTGTCCAGCGATCCAAGAGCAAGAGAAAGAAAGACAAGGATCACTGAGCCATTTATATCACCACCCTTCAATTAATCTGACATGTGTTCATTGGCCATGTTGACACAACAAACCTCAGTGACCAAATCATTCCTCATAAAGACATTAAGCTTCACTTATATTTAAAGGAACCAAAACATTGGTGGTGCAGTGATTATAAGTTTGGCTGATGACCCCAAAGTCAGCAGATTGGAACCACCTTTCTACTCCCTTAAAAGAGTTAGAGTCTTGAAGAATCAGAGGATTGTTCTACCCAAATCCTATAGAACCATTATGATATTCTGCTTGTTTTGTGTTTAAAAGTCTAAATCAATCTATGACCAAATTTTTAATTCTTAAAGTATATGAGCCAACTCAGAGTTCCTGATGGAGATTTCTACTAAGGTTCTTAATTTATCAGTTTACCCAAGCCCCACAACCTTCACAGCCCTGAGTAGAGGCCTGAGTGTGAGGCTTCACAAGAGCAGCTAGTCAGAGAGGGGTTGATAAATAGAAATCAGTAGATTAGTTTCTTCAAATTTTACTCTTCTGGGAAGTAGCATAATTTCCATATCAGAATTGAGAAGTAGCAATGTGAGGTATTTTTACTTACACTAATATAGCAAATGCATTTATCATATAAACATATACAATGTTAAGTAATATAGGCAGCTTAATGTATGTGGATTAAGGTTTTGAGCACAAACAACATAGATTGTTCACTCATGAGTAATCCATCATGAATTGTATATAGAATTTCAATAAATCTATTCAGAGATTATATTTGGGGATTCTTTTAATTTTTTTTAAAAATCATTTTATTGGGGACTCATACAGCTCTAATCATAATGTATACATACATACATACATACATACATACATACATTGTGTCAGTAGTTACATCTTTTCTGGGGTGGGGTGGGGTTCTTTTTTTTTTTTTTTGATTTGGGAGAAGTAAACCAGTTTTATAGGGCAAGCAAGCTCAGGCAACTAGCATATCATGATCTTCAAAATTAACACGTGAATGGCAGCACAGCTGCAAGTCAGGCTTCAAAGGCCAGGGCTGTTTACAGTTACAAAGGTGACAAACTACAAACCCCAGGCAGCAAACTGCAACAGAGTTCAGGCATATCCCTCCTGTAGCCAGGTCAAGCATGTCAGGGCTGGATGGCTCCTCACAGGTCCCCCTTTTTTATTTTTTCAAGTAATATCCTCCCGGGAACTCCGCCTGTCTTAGGTTGTCAGGACGCACACTCAGTCCTTACCCGTCATAGGTCAATGGCCCTCTAATGTCACCATGGCCTGTCTTAGGTTGGTAAAGAGTGCTCCTGATCTTACCCTTCATCGGCTGTCAAGTTCAGCTCACGGAGGCAGAGGGTCTTATCACATACTAGTCGTGTGTGCCACTCTGTTCGAGATCGCTCATCTCCAAGTGACAATAATGAACTTGCAGGGGCCTTGCTTGAATGGTCTCAATCTGTTACTTAATAAATGCCATGAGGTTGTTGAATAATACTGGCCGCAATGAAAGCAAAAGCAATAAACTAACGAGGGGGCCCCACAGTGGCAAGAGGTAAGGCAACAGTCCATTGAGCCCGGTCCACAGTGGATTGGTGGTCAACTCCTTTCTTCTCTTCTCCGAGTCTTCTTGCAGCCGCTTGATTTTGTCTCTTACGATTCCAGATTTATTGGCATAAGAACAGCATCTTTCCTGTAAAGCCAAACAAATACCTCCCTGCTCTGCAGCAAGTAAATCTAAACCTCTTCTATATTGTAATACTACTTCTGCTAAAGAATCTACCTGATCTTGCAAATCTTGTGTAGTGCCTGATGAGGCCTGCATATCCAAGATTAGCTGCCTAGATAACTTGGTATGCTGCAGTTCCAAAGGCCACTTCAGTACTGGTCCCTAATCTTACAAATAGGTCACCTAGTTGCACTGCCCTTTAGCTCTTCCTGCCATGTAATCAATAGCAGGGATAGGGACAGGCTCGTTTCCAGGAATAATATCTATGTTTGGAAGGAGAAAGGCTAGCATGCATAACTCTGTCCAAATGCTGGATAACTGGGTAAAAGTTCTATTGTTGCCACAAACAAAAACTGAACTATTAAGGGCACATAAGGAGCCCGTATCATTAATAACACTAGAACAAGAAACACATCCTGCCAATTCTACATAATCTCACAAGTATTGTTCAGCACTCTTCCTCTTCCTCCCTTCCTGTCTTTATCCCCGTGGGAGTGGGATGATGGCCCCTCCCCCAACCTGTTCTCTGCTATGCCCACTTCTAGAAAAGGAGCCCATCTGACTCTGGTTGCTTCCAACTCTGTAGCTCTCTCTTTTCTTGCATCCTTCCATGCATCCACGCTGTCCTACAGGGTGTTTTGTGGTAGGAACTGCTTGCCCACTCCGGTTTCTGTGGAGATAAGACCAATACTCTCTCCCCCCACCCCGGGTAGATTAGTGCCCTGTTCCCTCTGCTATCCTTTCCTTTTTGAACTCCCTTTTATCTCCCTATCCCCTCTACCTCCTCATCTTTCTCCAATTACTGTGTTGCATCCAACGTGTACCTCCCTGGGTTTGGTCCTCCCTCCTCGCCTTACCCTGCTTCTTGTACCAATTGTTATGGTACAGAAGTTTTCTCTTTTATACTCACCATACTGTTTCTACTTACCTCAGGGGGCTCATGCAGTATTTCTCCTTTTGTGATTGACTAACTTCGCTTAGCATAATTTCCTCCAGTTCTTCCCACGCAGAGATGTGTTTCATGTGCTCGTCTGAGCTTTTGAGTGAGGCATAGTATTCCATTGTGTGTATGTGCAAGAGTTTGTTGATCCATTCATCTACTGATGGAAATTTAGGTTGCTTCCAACTGTTTGCAATTGTGAATTGTGCTGCAATAAACACTGGCGTGCATACCACTGGCTGTGGTTTATTTCTCCCTTCTTCTGGGTATATACCCAATAGTGGTATAGCTGGATCGTAGAAGGATGTAGAAGGATCGTAGAAGGATGACCTAGAATGAAACAAAACTCTGTTGTTCAGACAGTGATAAAAATCACTCGTCCCTTATTCCACCCTAAAACTAACCAGAATTTCTCTTTTCAACAATTGGTCAAAAGAATACCAGTGTTTTCTGCCTTTAAGGATCAGAGTAAAAAGGTTAAACTTCTAAGAAAAATATAGAGCCTTGAGAAATTCTGTCAAATCTTCATTTACTTCTAGTATGATAACAAGCTCCTGTGGAACTCTCAAAATGTCTTTATCTTTATATCTACTTCTGCATTGGTATATCTATGTCAATATATTTATGTATCTCTTGATTTATGTTGCTAATATTCTATGTATCTATGCTCACATGAGTGATTCTTCATATCACCTGCATGCCTTTCTCAATTTCTTTATTCTCATTAGGACGCAAGTTTTATAGAGGAATATTGAGCTAATTATAACAATATCTGACGATTACTCTTGGCTACTGTCTTTTAGCCATGGTACAACTCTATAATAGTATATAGATCCCTCTAGAATTAAGATACATGTCAAAGCATATGGAATATCACTTAGTTATCGCTGTGCACATAAGTCTAATCAAAACAATTATTTACTTATATTTTAGAGGTTTCATTAGATAAAATTGTTTCTGTGAGGCCAATATACATAGATGGCAACAATACCTGGCATGATAGGCATACTCAACATGTCTTTCTTGAATGTGTATACCCCAAAAATGTCACATATCAATGGTCTGTATTTCATTCCTCAGAATTCTGTAAATATCAAGGGGGTGCCCTTCTTCCACAATCGAATGTGGTGCTCCACACCTAGAGCCAAGCATCACCAAAGATGGCTTCTGTCTCACAAAATATCACTCATGTGTCTCCCGCTTTCGAGTTCATGTTTTAAAGAGGATGATGGGACCAATGAGTCAGGATCTCATTTAGGTTAGTCATGCAGCCAAGTGGATGGTCAAGTCCTGCATGCTTCAGATTCTACTCAAAAACAAGAAAAGATTTCAAGAAAGCATGACTAGTCTTGGCCTGCCGATTGAGGGAGCAGTAGAAAGTATGCCTTAAAGACTAAGACCAAGCTCCTCAGCTCAAACTGTCAACATGAAAACACTAGGTCAGCTATAGGAGAAACAGTGGAAGTTGACTATTGTCATTTTCCACAATTATATATACACCAAAATATTAAGTAAATATCAGTAACTATCTGCCAACATTTCCTGAGAGGTCAGAAGCTTAGAGTTATTCTCCCTAAAGGCTGTAGATAGCAGACTTTTGTGCTTCACACAATAAGAAGGGCTAACCCCATACTGTTAGAAGAATGAGTGCCTTCCTTTGAAACTTGTTAACCACTAGTTTGCTCCCCAATGGACAGAGTTCACCTGCTACTGTTGATGATCTCTACTAGCCTAACCTGTTTAGCCACATTCAGGAATCTGGGGTCCGTTCTTGTCAAATGGGACCAGGTACTTCTTTCTTCTATAATGAGTTCATATAGCACAACTCTTTCCTGGACATATGTCCTTACCTGTAATTAGGAACCATGCATGGCTCCAACAGATATATAAGCCTTGGTTATTATAAAGAAGCTCTCTCTCTCTCTCTCATTGGCACCAGAAGCTCTCTCTACCTCTTCTCCCTAATCTCTTCCCCCCACTAGGTCTCTCCGCACATGGACCACCTAATGAGCTGAGATGAGTGTGTTCCCATGAAATGTGTCTGAATCTTATTACTTCTCTCCTTCTCATGATCTCTATAACTTTACTATAATAATTAGTAATTATCGCTATACAACTGTGCCTATTGAACCTGTGGTGGAGGCTGGCTTCCTCTGATAGAGTATTGATCAAGGAAGACCAAAGAATTGATTCATTTGAATTTTACTGGTGAGGAATACTGAAAGTATCATGAACTGCCAACTGTCTTGGAAGTAAAACCATAATGATCCTTAGAATCAAGAATGGTATGACGTATTCTCAAGTACTTTGGCTATGCTATTAGGAGAGGTTAGCTTCTGAAGAAAGACATTGCGCTTATTAAAGCACCGGAGCACCCCAACAGAAGAAGACTCTCCAGTGGATTGACCACATTGTCTGCAATACTGGGCTCAAACATGGCAATGATTGTGAAGATGGTGCAGGGGACT
The DNA here is from genome assembly GCA_004026705.1 of Nesogale talazaci. Classification (NCBI taxonomy): domain Eukaryota; kingdom Metazoa; phylum Chordata; class Mammalia; order Afrosoricida; family Tenrecidae; genus Nesogale; species Nesogale talazaci. The sequence continues at coordinate 67,995 of PVJH01004772.1, read as the reverse complement.
GGGTGGTGTTTTCTTCTGCTAGTCACAGGATTCCTATGAGTTGGAACAGACCCAACAGCACTGGACAACAAAAGCAGACTAGAAAATCCATGCAAGCCTTACAGGATCACTATGTTGATGTTGTAAGCTGCCGTCAAGTCAGCTCCTACCCACACTAACACTATACACATCCGACTGACACACTGCCTTGTGCTGTGCCATCCTCACAATGGTTCCTAGGCTGAGCCTATCACTGTAGGCATAGTGTCTGTCCATTTTGTGAAGGACCTTCCTCCTTTTTAGTCACCACTTTAACAAAAAAATCATGTCTTTTTTCCAGAGATTGGTGTCTCCTGACAATATATCCAAAGCCAGTAAGAGGAAGTCTTGTCATCCTTCCCTCTAAGAAGCACATGATCTTACTTCTTCCTAGACAGATGTGCTTGTCTTTTTGGCAGTCCATGGACATTCTACATTCTTCTCCTGCACAACAATTCAAATCCATCTATTGTCTTATGGTCTTTCTTATTCATTATCCAACTTTCACAGGCACAGTAGCATCATATGACATTTATGACATATTATCATATGACAGCTAATCTATAATGTCATCATCTCTTCCCACAGTTTCACATTGAATCATCATGCATAATTTTTACAGCTTTCTATCTGAGCCTCCATTACTTATAAGCTTACAATCTAACAAAAGGATGCACTATGTCAGAATTTGCACCTCTATATTGTTATGTCATATAAGACACATTGACACTCTTTTGCCATTTATTTTGTGGCTGCAAAATTTTATGTGACCTGAACGCTAGAGTCACCACAGTCCCACACTGTTCAGAGGGGATTGAGGAACAGCCTCAGGAAGGCAGCATGACTCAAAAGGGGAGAGATCATCCCTGGAAGGAAAAGGCATCCTTAATGCATTGCACACGCTTGAGGGTGGCATACCCTGCCTGAGGGGAAGATGAAGCAGAAGTAGTAAGGGGAGAGAGTCACAGAAAAATACTGAGTAGAATCTTGAAGTTGTATTAATATTATAGACTTATGGGACAGTAGAGTCTTAGAAATTTAGAATTTTACATCCTAGAGCTATCATACCTTTTAAAAATTTATAATTAAATTTTAAAAATTTCAAACTTATAGGACCTTTCAAATCAAAAAAAATCTGAGAGATAGAATGTAACATAAAACTTAGAGGAATGCAACATTAGACATTATTGGACCTATGGTTTCTACATTCTTAAAATTTTGCAACTGTGAGAATCTTAGAAATGTATATACATAGAACCCAAAATTTTGGAACAGTAGAGTCTAGTGTAACCTGAAATAGAATGTACTAACATTAGAATGTTAGGGTTCAGTCTAGTCCATATCAAATCCATAAGTCTGATATTAGCTGATAGCAGCCTGTAATTCCTCTACAGATTCGCACGATGCATGCAGTGATGGCTAGTGCATAAAGATCGCAGGTAAGTTTGTGGAACCTCTTGTAGGTCGAGTGGCGGTGGAAGCATTTTAGCAATGGCATGGGTCTCCACATGGCTCCTGCAGCTTCAATGCTCTGGCTGTGATCAGCATAACTCCATGTATCTTGTTAGTATAAATGCTTCACAGTGATAAAAAGCACAGGCAGTGTCTCCAGCCCCCAGGGAGAAGGCCATGTCCATACAGAGGGCCCACTGGTCATGACCTGATTGACAGAATAAACCCCAATTGTTAGCAAGTCGACAGGATATTTTGTAACTTTCACAGAAAATCTTTTAAATCTAGAACCTTTGAATGGAGATCATCTGGACCTTAGAATCTAGAATCTTGGAATGCTGGGCCTGGAAGGTCCTATAGGGACTGAAGTTGAACGTTCACCTTTTGCTGAGGAGGACTCCAAGACCCAGAGAAGGAGAAAGATGTGTCTTATATGGAGGATATATAGATGCGAATAAAGGCTGTAGTTGGAGGATAGGCCTGGGGTTGCTGGGTAATTTGTGGGGCAGGGTAACCTAGCAGGAGGGCCTAGCTTACATCTTGAGAGGGGTTCCAAATAATCATCAACTATCAATTTTCATCAATTATCAACACAAAAGTTTTCCATTTCCCATACACAGAGACTTCCATGACTGGTATCCATAACTCTTAAAAAAACTTAACTTCCTATAAACTTATTCAGGTTTTCTTATGATTGATAGTTTCCCACCACAGAGTCACTGAGTGCACCCAGATACCGCACCCTCCCCCCAATATACTCTGAGATGACTCTACTTCAGATGACTCAAAGAATGGAGCGATTCCTTCATGAATCCTGATGCCTCCTTCCCAGTCCATTCAATTGATTAGACTTGCATGTACTCCTTCCACATGACACAAACAAAAAGTTATGCAAATTCAGTACAAGGATGTTCAAGTGAGAAAGGGTATACTGTTTTATGTACTACAGAGGAAAAATTTAAAAAGAGGGAACAAATGGGGAGAAAAGAACATTTCTGGGAAAAAAATCTATGCAGAAGTAAGCTTTTCTATTGTACCTCCCAAAGAAATCCTGACAGTGAGTCCATCTTGAGCTGGACAGCACAAGAGGAAATGGGGGTTCATAGTCCAAAAGAACCTCCAGCTTTAGCAGAGATTTAATGCAAGGACACTTGAATGGCTAGCGACCCAGGAGATTAGGTTTAGGGGTATGAAGTGTCCTGAGTTTTATCCCCCAAATCACCTTATCCCCCTGGCCACCTGGCCAGCCTCTGATATACTCACAGCAAGGGTGCAACAGGCAGTTGTGCAGCAATAATTATTATTAATTATAGCAACGATATAGAGATCACGAGAGAAAGGGAGAGAGAGAAGAACAATAAGAGTTACACATATATCCTTTCATGGTACATGCTCACATCTGTCCCGCTCGATGGCCCACGCAGAGGGAGAGTAGGGCACAGGATTACATGATGAGGGAGAACATCTGGTGCTGAGGGCCAGGAGAGAGGCAGGAGAGAGAGCCTCTATCCTATGTCCCATCCCTATATACCCTCTGGAGCCAAGCTAGGCCCCCAATTACAGGCAAGGACATACATCACAGGAAGGGGTTGTGCCATATACACACATTATAGGAAAGGGAGCTATCAAGATCCCTTGTTATAAAAGCAGACCCCAGACTCCTGGATGTGACTAAACAGGTTAGGCTAGAGATCATTAGCATTAGCATGTGAATCAAAAGAAGGGAACCATCATCCTGACAGCAGGGGAGTTAGCTCTGTTGTGAGACAACACAAAAGCCTCAGATAACTGGGAGCTTTGGAGAGAAGATCTAATTTAACTTCCATAACAAATGCTGGTATATAGTTTGCTTAATATTTTGGAATATAATAATTGTCAAAAAGTTCTGTCTTCATCTCACATCCTTCCAATAACCCACCCTCACCTCTGCGTTCACTATGTTCCATGGTATTGGTGGTTATCATAATGCAGTCATTCCTCCTGTGTTTCACGGCTGGGACACCCAAAAGAAAACAATGGAAACCAAACTGGACTATGGTAGTGAGGATAAAACCATAATAGTACAAACAAAATTAGAAATAATACACAAGAAAGAGATGACTCCTATCATCATTTAAAAAGCCAGCGAAGAAATTTCTGTTATAAACACAGAAATAGATACTTCCACCCACAACAAATTCAGGATGGGTCAATCGGGTATGCAAGTGTCAAGTTAACCCAGCAAAATCAAGATTACCATGTTTTTGTTGGGACTCTTGCCTGTGGCTCCAGCAGATCTGCCAGTGGCTCAGTCTGTCTAGATAGACTTTCGATAGGTTCTAGGCTCCCACAGTCCCCCATAGACCTCCACAAACAGGGTGTTCATAGTTTTAGCTTTGATGATTTTCTCCTCACCATATTCATATTTTGTAGTTGTCACCTGTGGTTGACATCAGCTGTATGTTTCTTCCATGTGAATTTAGTTGTCTCCTTGCTTCGATAGCTGCTTGGTAGCTGGACATCATCTGGTTTCCTCTCCTCACTTTTCTGTACCACCTTCATCTTCAGTGATAATTTCATGAAGGTGAGTATTCAGGCAGGGCTATGATGTAAGAACTACCAGGAAATTTCAGAAAGTTCATGAAAAATTAAATTAACGATAAAGGGACTTTTCTACAGATTTTTGTAGTCCCCCTTACATTTACTAAAAATTGTGCAACTTGTTTCTCATTGTCCTTATAAAATATGCTGTCTTGCTCTGAAAGAATATCCACGTATAGCCCGAGGCAGGCTCAGGAACTCTGGGAATAGGTTAGTGTGAGAACACTTGGGAAGACTTTTCTGCTACACAAAAAATTTACACCCTCAAAAGGCCAGAGGCCACTGAGAACACTTGTATATTGGCCTAAGGGGGGAGCAGAGTTTTAAAAAAGTACAAGTAGATTGATGTGAGTAATAGGAGGAACAGATTGATCACATCTAGAACTGGCACAGTGGATTAAATGTGTGGTGAGGTAATAAATCCAAATCATGGACTATTTTGTGGCAGAAGAGTTATGACAACTTGACAGAAATTTTGAGTAGAATATGACTAAATTGGCAAAGTATTTTAAAAAGATAGCTTTTAATTTACCTTCCCATTTTGAGTTGTACTTCTTTATTTGCTCCCTGCCTTTCATGTCTATTTGTTTGAGAACTAGATTCATAGAACCTTTCCCTCCAGGCAGATACTGTCTTTCAACCTACACCAATAAAATCACCCACAACATGTATCAAATATGCATGAACACATGCTGGATATAAATAACTGTGAACAATTATTAATAGAATTTAAGCAATACAGATTGTGATATTATTGTTTGAATTTAGACACACTCATTATCCTCAAAAAGGTTTTTATTTGCTGCTTGTTTTTGTTAAATGTTTAATATATTTACCTAGATACTTTCCAGTAAATTAAAATATATATTGTGCTGCACCTCCATCCTATGTAATTAATGGCACAGATATTTGGTAGGAGGGCAGAGATCCTTATTGGTGGAGGAAAAAGACGCAGCATAGAAAAAATCATCACCTGCCTATTGGCTTCTTTGGGCTCAAGCTTATTCAGGTGCACAAGCAATTCTTACAAAGTCATGTTAATGCAAAGGATAGAACATATCATGCTTATATTTCAGATAATCAAATATATGCATATATCATGTTTCAAACATCATACTGTGGTTTTACACTTAAAACACATTAATTGCAGAATTTGGCAAAATATAATTTGCATGCTTAATTATTTGTTTATCTTTTGTAAATTTTCAAGTATGAGTGTTCATTTTTATTTAATCTTTGACATCTTCAAAGGAACAGAAATAAAAAAGAAAGTTATTGAAAATGATAGTCTAAAAAAGATATTAACGGGAAATTAATTTTCGATGGATATGTTTCAATAAGTTGTAGCTTTTAGCCCTCTGAATCTGCCATATCTTAAAACTGCACTATTATACTTAGAATATTATACTTAGATACCCTTCAGTGTCTTGAAACTATTAATATGCATTCAATCCTCCTCTATGGATGTTCATACATGAGAAACTTATGTGCTCATATGGGTGCCTAAAGTTATAAAAATTCAAAGATGGGTTGAAATTGCTTTTACTTCTATCTGATTAATACCCCACCCACCTTGTTCCTTTGATAAGGATGTTTGGTTTCAGACTAAATACATGGAATGGTAAATCATATTGTGTCTATTTGAGTTCTTTACAATTTGACTTTCATTGTTGCTCTTGGAGTAAGCATCTCTGTATGTTGAACCAATATGTATGGATAGTTTAAAAATTAAAATAGAATAGAGAACATAGATTGATGAGATTTTGAGAAATATTTTGCCCACAACTCACATTAGGGCCAAGTCTCTATCACTGAACTTTTTCAATTTATCTCCTTTTAAATACCTGACAGCTTTAACTATTTTTTTAATGTCATTGAGTCACATCACTAAGCTCTTCAATACAACCATGTGTGGTAGTTACGTAATCTGTTGTTAATCTCAGAGTTTTAAGAGTGAAGGGTTGGAGTGCAGCCTGTCAATCAAGTTGCAGCTTGGTGGCATCCTCTGGAGGCGTCAAGGAGATAAATAGTTCCCTGGCAGAAGAACACTTGCACACATCCTGCAAGACATTCCTGTTAACAAAATTCATGGAGCTACATTAGAGCTCTGGAACTAAATTAAGCACATATTGACTCCTACCAGCACTGAGTTGCTTATAATGCCACTGAATCTACAAGACTTTCCACCCACCGGTCTGTGATGTTCCTGCATTCTGCACCATTGCATGCATTTCATGAGTCTGAAGATGACTTTATAGATCGGTATCAGACATATGGAATAATATCAGATTTATGGTCTTGATCTCTATTAGGATGAGATGTTTCTGCAATATTCAATTGTTCTTATATATATAGCTCTTTTCTATACACCTATGAGTGTCTATGAATTTGTTTTTCTATTCTACCCAGACTAAAGCACCTTAGTTTATTTCAAATATCCTGGGATTTATTTTTGTTTGTCACCTTAAATTGAATTTGTCTTAAATTGAATACAAAGTATTCTCAACATAGTAATTTTAATATTTTAAGTGATAGAGCTTTAAAGAGATTAGCAAATTACTTATATGTCCAAATATCTTATACCAAAGAAGTAAGGAATATATATATATATATATATATACACACACATATATATACATCTTCGTTAATAAAGGATGCATTGCGCTTATAAAGTATATATCTATATAAAACCTTAATACAGTTGGCCTAAATATAAATCTTTTCTACAACTTAACAGACTTACAACCTTTCAGAGTAAGCCTTATCATGTGCAAAATGGAAATCCTAATACCTAATAGGTGGTGATTATAAGGACAATGAAATATAGGCTGAAAATAAACTTTTTAATACACTGGTTAAAATGGACACTGAAAATATTTATTTTACTTTTGAGATATTTTTAACCTTTGATTTTCAGCAGTTTATGATTTATCTGAGAGAACTTTATTTGAGTTTAAGTGGTTTGAAGTTTGCTGATTTATTTTTAAATAATTATAGTTATTAAACTATAGTAACAATAGTACAGAGAAGTCATCTCTGCACTTGCTCTACAAAACTATAGTGCATTATCAGAACAAGAAATTGATTGGAACAGTATAAGTAAACAAGACTATATGAGTTACTCTGATGAAACCACTTTTTACATGTACTGACTGGTATGCTTTTTTTGTGTGTGTGTGTTACTTTTGTGGTATTTCATTGCATGCATAGTTTGGCTTACTCACCACGATCAAAGTACAGAAATGTTTCCTCAGAAGAAATTGATCACTTTGCCCTACCTTTTTATAGTTACATATTTTTCACTTTCTCTGATCCTTGGCAGCCATTTATCAATTCCCTCTATAAAAACTTTCAAAAATGGTGAATAAATGAAATCATTACAGCATGTAAGCTTTTGAGATTAGTTTTCTGTATGCAGCATTATTTGTGTAAACATATCAAATTTCTTAATACGCCCATATGTGTAGTGCATTTATTTTATTGCTTAGAAGTTTTCCATTGCTTAATTGGAGTCAAAATTATTTAATCACTCTTCCACAAAGAGCATTTGTGCCATTTCTAGTTATTAGATAGTATATAATTATTATGGAAGCAACTATGAATATTGAGAAATAATCTAGTTTGAGGCAAAAGGATAGCTTTATGATTTGGATGGTAAATCAATTTCAGATATGAGGAATTGCTTGCTTGATAAAATAAATATTATGGTATGGAGGAAACTTAAATAATATGCAGGAGATTATTACTTTTATATAATAAAGTGAAGGCAGGAGATATGTTTATTACTTTTATTTGGAGTTGCACCATTTGTTGTAAAGAGGCCTGGTGGTGTGGTGGATACAAGTTGAGCTGTGATGGGTGAGCTGTGCCATTTGAAACCACGAGCAGCTCCATGGGACAAGGACCGGCCTTTCTCCTTCTGTAGACCCACGGCCTCCCTGCCCTGTCCTATAGGTTTGCATTGAGTCGGTAGTCATTTGATGGCAGTGAGTTAGTTCTTTGTTTTTTTGAAGACCAATGGAAAAATGCTATCCTGCAAAAAGTAAGGAAATCCTATTTTTAAATATGGAATATAGTTAATAGTTTTTTTGTCTTCTGTGGCAAATAAAGGTTTGTCTTCTATCACAAAATTCACAATTAAGGTTTTTTTTAAACTATATTTATGGGATGTAAAACCAGAATCACCTTAAGGTTAAAAATCAAATAAGAAGAGGGTTTAGACATAGGACTACTAGAGTATTTTCTCTAATAAATAAAGGTCAGACTGTATTCATCTGGAACCAAAAAATCCTTATTGCGCTATAAACATACATATGAATAGTCATGTTAGTCACATAATTTCATGTCACTTTGAAGATATGTGAAAGTGAATGTGTGGTATTCAATCTGTCAGAGAGGTCACAACTTCATAATGCCTTCCTGTGGGCATGGCCTTCTCATAAAGATGGCCCTGGCAATCCCCCTTTCCCTCTCAGCCTCCATCTTCCTGCTGGATGGCCTGATTGCAGTCAGAGGCCTGAGATGCTTCTGCTGCCAATGGCTCCACATGACTTTGAAGCCCCCCAACTTGTGATTTTCCTGCATTTCGCATCATTGCATATTGCTGTGTGAGTCTGCAGAAGGACTTATGGATTAGCATCACATTTACGTACTTGAGTTAGAATCGGCTGGCATGGTTTCTTGGTTAAGTAATTACTTCTTAATATTAAGCTCCTTCTTACATATAGATGAGTGTCACTGGATTTGTTTCTCAAGTCAACCCAGCCTAGCACAAGAGTACATATGGTATTTAATATGTTCAATTGTGATTAACCTGGCAAGGCTAGATCAAGGAAATGCGAATATTACAAAGGTTTCACTAATTACGTTATGTGAGGAACTAAGATTCATCAAGATGATTAAGAGCAGTCCTTTGTGCTTTCATTATGGTTTGTCCTTGAAAATGTTCATAATTGCTGTTGGTGAGGCAGAGTAGTATTGAGCAGCATTAACCCATGGACAATTATATCTTTTATAAAACTTCGTGGGACACAGTTGTAACCCACTTAAAAAAAAAAGTGACACAGAAGATGGCGGCCAGATAAGTAACTGACACTTTGTGCTCCAGGGAATTTGGTGAGTTGGAGAGATTTGGGACTGAGGAGGAGTTTCAAAGTGGTCTGTCGATTCCCAAGAAAATTCAGAGTACATCTTGGAACCAGAAGCTGACGTCCAGCCTATTGCCAGCACTCCTTGAAGATGGACGGTTCTTTTGCGGAGCTTGGCCACCCATGACCCGCACTGCTGCGACAAGCACACAGGGCAACCTGGCTTACGCAGAGCAGTCTGTCCTGCATCGGCGGTCGTGTGCAGATTTACTGGCAAGCTCCCCACTGGGGAGCCCAGTGTTCTGTAGGGACACTCTACGCAGACCCAAACCCCCCCACTAATCACCCCCAAAGAGCCTTGCTTCACCTGGGAGTCTCTCCTAGATCTGCTTGACAGCCCCTCCCCAATCCAGGAGCCCCTCGTCCAGGTGCCATAAGGCAGCCAGGCACACAGCAGAGGCATGTTGCCCCACCTGCCTTTGGGCTCAGTCCCAGCCAGCCCCCTCCCTACCAGACTGCTGCACCCCAACACTACACAAGCAGAGGTTTCCATATGGCCATGCGCTTAGGGCCTGTCAGACAGCACACACAAGTGTGGTAGAGCCTGCTTCAGCTGTGGAGGAAGGACCCAGAATTTGGTGCCAACCTAAGGCACACTGAAATCTGCCTCCTCAATCAATCCTCCCCTCCCCTCTGTGCTTTGAGAAAGTGGTGGATCTGCACACCCGTGGCAGACACCCCATCCCCACCCCAACCACTTCCCTGTGAGAAGTGCCCCTTGTCAGGAACAGATCACCGAATTCCCAAGCCATCCCTGAAGACACTCTCCTGCCCCTGGTTAACACTTTCTATCAGACTACAATGTGAATAGTTGAAAACAGTTCCTGAGGAGACCTGAGGGAAGCTATAGCATGAACCATAGGAAGGTGAGATGAGAAAGCCAGAGGGACAGAGCTGACACACAAACCCTCAAGGCAATGGGCTCAAGGCCTCCTACAGAAAAACCAACACCGGCCTCCCAAAGAGAGAGCCCATTGTTCTGAGACAACAGGGAAATTGGCATCTAGTTCCAATAAAGCAAACAAACAGCAGCAAGCTGCTTCCACAACGTCGACAAGAAAAAAGAAACCAAATCCAATGCAGGAGGGTCTGGATCTAATGGCAGTCATAGAAAATGCAGATGTTGATCAACCACAGAAAGGAATCTTCAGAATGCTGTTAAGATACATACAGGATGTGAGCGAAGAACTACAGAAACAGGAAGAATCGATAAAGGAGATAAAGCCCATGCACCAAAGGGAAATAAAAGAGCTAAAGGGAGAGCAAACAAAAGCTAATAGTAAAATTTCAGATTTCACCCAGAGGAACGAGGAGGCAGAGAACTCTATTTGTGACCTAGAGGACAAGCAAGTAGAAATTAATAAAACCGAGAAAAAGTCTAACAAGTCTATCAGAGAAGCAGAAGAAAATCCTGGAGCTATGTCTGATACTATGAGAAGGGGCATTAGAATTATTGGTCTAATGGAGGAAGGTGCGTCAAAGAGACCAATATCTAAAATAGTGATGGAATGCTTGGAGGAAAGCTTCCCTAGCTTAATGGATGAAAACCAGACAACTATCCAGGAGGCCGAAAGAACGCCAGCTAGACTGCATCCCAAGAAGAAACACGAAGGCATAGTTGTTAAACTATCCAATTATGAAGAAAAGGAGAAAATTATGAAAGGAAATAGGGAAAAACTGACAATCACATATAAAGGCAAGCATATAAGAATATACTCAAATCTATCAATGGAAACTGTGACGAAGAGAAGAGAGTGGAGCGGCATATTCCAAAAATTACAGGAAAACAACACAAACCCAAGCATCCTCTATTCAGCAAAGTTATCTATAAAAATTGATGGAGATGTGTGAGTCTTCCCGGAGAAGGAAAATCTCAAAGAATATGCTAAAAGAATCTCAAAGAAAATCTCAAAGAATACCCAGCCCTATAAAAGATGATCACCGACTCAGTAAAGGTAGGAGAACAACAATCACCAAGCTCATACAAGAGACCGTCAAACAGAACAACTCCAGCCAGTGCCCATCAAAGGGAAAGCACTCCCAAGATAACTCTGGCTCAGTGGGAAGAAAGCAAGAATGAACCACAAACACACATGAACACAACCCATGGACAAGAAAGGGAATTAGGAAAACACCCAAAACAAGAGTGAGAAAAATGACATCACAGAGTACACAGATAAATGTAATGACCCTAAATATCAATGAAATGAACTCAGGCCTTAAGAGACAGAGATTACCAGACTGGCTTAGAAAGCACAACCCCTCGATCTGCTGTTTCCAGCAGACACATTTTAGGATCACAGAAAAAAAAATGCTGAGAATCAAAGGTTGGAGAAAAATATACCAAACAAGCAGCAATTCAAATAAAACAGGTGTAGCAATCCTAATCCTGCATAAAATTGACCTCAAAGTGGAAACCATAAAAAGAGAGAAGGAAAGACACTATGTAATGCTCAAGGGAAAGATAGAAAAAGAACTAGTAAGTATCCCAAACATTTATGCTCTTAATAAGTGTCCAGCAGAATATGTCAATCAAACACTCCAAAAAGTAAAAAAAAAAAAAAAAAATCACAACCTTAACAATTATAGTGGGTGACGTCAATACATTGCTCTCTGAGAAAGATCACTGGGAGAGAAACTTAACAAGGATGATAAAGATCTAAACACTCAAGTAGATGATTGGACCTGATGGATAGCTACTGAGCTCGCCATCCAAATAAAAAAAAATTCACATTCGTTTCAAGCCCACATGGCACATATTCAAAGATTGGCCACGTGTTAGGGCATAAGTTGAATCTGCATAAAATTAAACTCATTCATATCATACAGAACTCTCTCTCTCTCTCTGTCTCTCTCTGTCTCTCTCTCTCTTGCTCACACATGGACACAAACAAACACACACACACACTCACGCACACACCACTGTGCCATAAGATTGGAAATCAGCAAAAGGAAGAATAAGAAAATATGGGTAAGTAATTGCACTAATAACACTGAGCACCTTTATCATCAGTCAGACAGGGCCAAGGGTGAGGAATAAATCATCAATTGCTCATATGCAGATTCAGTTTGAAACTTAAGCAGATGTACACAAGTACACAAAAGCCAAACATGTAGCTTTGATTACTTGAGTTTACAGACCCTCTTATGGGTAGATTTGAAGCATTCAAATGATTGAGGACCATGTGATAAGGAGATGAGATCAATGACATCACATATAAAGAAAATGGTCACTGCAAGACAGAAAAAAAAAGCAGAAGACAAGAATAGATATTACAAGAAACTATGAAACTTACTTTTGTATAAAGAGTAACTGATCAGTGAAAGAAGTTAAGATTTTATAGATAAATGATTTAAATGTGTGCCTAGGGAAGATTTAAGTATTTCAATAAAATGTGCAGCTGTGCATAGAAAACAGAAGTGGAAGAACACATTCCATTATGACTGAAAGAATTAGAAAACAATTTCAAGCTTCAAATTGTAATACTAAAGGATGCTAGAGTCAAAATGTTAAATAAAACTGGAACTTTAGGTAAAATGCAATGGAGTACACATTATTTTCTTTATATTAGACTGATTATCACTCTTTAAATTCTACAGATAATGTTTATTTTAGCACTTTTTTAGTGATCACATAGTCAACCTGGTTTGGTTCAGAGTAGAAGTTCTCTGTCAATTTATATGAGTGGTGATCTCAAAGTCAGTTCAGAATACGAAACCTTTGTAAAACTTATTGAGGTTAATGTCAAAAGCTTGTCACCACGTGTATTCTTAACAAATTTCTTCAATCATATTTTTGTTTAAAATTTAATTCACTCAAAGATTAGCCATGTAGAAATTTTGGACTTTACTTTTCTTTTTTATGTTGAAAATTAGTTGAGGAGTATACATTTCAGACCTGTTCGTCTATATTTAGTAGTCCAAATCACTCATCACCCTCTCACTCTTTTCCTGCCAGTGTTCCATCCCACCCCTGTCCCTAATTTCTCTTTTCAGTCTTATGGCCCTACATCCTAACCATTAAAGTTAACATCATCAATCATTTAATCCATTTCTTCATCTTCCCTCCCTTCCTCTTCCCAGCTTGGCAAACTCAAAAGTATATATTCTGTTTGGTATACAGATATTTTTCTTGGTTTTTATGCTTACAGAAAATATCTCCTTCACTCAGCCAACTGTTCTCCAGATTCATCCATGTCATGAGGTGTTTCATGATTTCATCACTGTTTTGAGTGGCATGCATAGTATTTGCATATAAAACACACGGTATTTAATCATGTGTTGTACAAAAGATACTTTATCCATTCTTCTACTGGTTGTTATTTGGGCTATTTCCAACTTTTTGCTATTGTGAATAGTGCTGCAATGAACATGGAGCCATTTTGTCTGTTCACACTTTGACTCTTACTTCAATAGGGCACATAGTCAGTAAGGTACTGATGGATCATATGGAGTTTCTATTTGTAGTCTTATATTTGTTTCCACAGTAGGTGTACATATTTAGAGCTTCATCAGCGATATAGAAGGGTTCTGATTTCCATGCAGTCTGTCCAGCAATTGCTATCTTCTGATTTATTATTTGGTTGTCATCGTCGGTGTAAAGTGACAGCTCATCATTACATTGATCTGCATTTCCCAGATGGCTAGTAATGGTGAGAATGCTGTTAGCCATTTGGATGCCATCACTGGTGAACTGTCTGATCAGGTCCTCTGCTCAGGTTTACATTTGGTTCCTCCTCTCTTTCTCATGGAGGCATTGCTGTTTTCTGCAGATTTTGAAGGTGAGTTCCTTGTCTCTTCTGTCATTGTCAGAGGTTTCCTCCATCATTCTTTTGGTTCCCTTTTTACCCTTTTTTTAAAAAGTCATTTTATCGGGGGCTCATTTTATCATGATCAATGCATTCATCACTTGTATGCAGACCACATTTGCACCTGTGTTGCCATCATCATTCTTGAAACATCCTCCTTCTAATTTGACCCCCAGTATCAGGTTCCCATGTTTCCCCTCCCTCCACACTCCATTCTCTGCATTGTCCTTTTCACTCTTTTAATGAAGCTCTTACCTGCATGTAAATGTCTTATTTTTAGTAGGTTCACTTCATCTGTTTTTCCACCTACTGTATGTTTTTTGTTATATTTGGTAGAGCTTTTATGTCCTGTAATAAGGTGCTTAAGTTATGTTTCTGCCATTTTCTTTCATTGATCATCTTTATATTTCTGGGATTTAAATGTAGAGGTCTGTAGCATCTTGAATTTGCTTTTGTACCTGAGTGAGGAATAGTTACTGCTTCAGCCTTGTACAGATGAAAATCAATTTTCCCAGTACCAATCATTAAGCATCCAGGGTTTGAGTCACTTTTCTTTGGAATGGATACAAATATGAATCTTTTCCAGTCAGTTAGCCAAGTAGTTGTCTTCCAAATTTCCTGCTATAAATAAGTGTTCCAATGCTTCATCAGCTTATTGAAACATTTTATTTAGTATCATATCAACTCCTTGAGCTTTATTTATGGCTAAGGCTTTCAATGAAAGTTGAACTTCTTTCCATTTCACTGGTTTTTGCTCATACATTACCCTCTGAAATAGTGAAATGTCAGCTGGTCCTTTTGGTACAATGATTCTACATACTCTTTCCATTATATTTTTATTCTTCCTGCATTGTTCAACATTTTATCTATACAATATTTCAATATTACAAATCAAGCCTTAGCCAAATTTTAATCCTCCAGGAGAAAACTACAAAATGTCATCATAGCCAAAAACATAAAGTCCAGAATAAGAATATACAACTTAGAAAATTACTGCTATGAGGGCCTTATTAACTGTGTATCACTCTGATTAGGTTAATTCCCAAGTTTATTTTGTGTGTGTCACTATTGTAAATGGTCCTACTTTCCTGGTGCCATTCATTATGGAATGAATTTTTCCATAATTCATTATTATTATTATATAGAAATTCAATGGATTTTTTTTGTATATTAATTTTGTATTCTCCCATGTTGTTAAAAGTTTGAACATATCCAACAACTTTTAAGCGTAATATTTGGGAATTTCTACATCGAACATAATAACAGCTGCAAATAATGAGTCTTTCATCTTTTTCTTTTCATTTCATTTTATTGTCTGACAGCTGTAAGACTTCAGCACAGTGTAGAATAAGAATGGCATAAGGGGATTCTGTCTGGTTTCCTTTCACAAGGAAATGTTTTCATCTGTCCTATTGAATGAGATGTTGGCCTGGGTTTTGCTTTGAGTTTATCTGGCTGAAAAATCCCCTTTATATTCCTATTTTTTTCCTATTTTATCATGAATATTCATTGGGTATGATCAAATGCCTTTTGTGCATATCCATTGATATTATCTTATAGTTCTTATATTTTGACTTGTTTATGTGGTGGACTAGATACATTATTTTTCTAGTACTGACCTATACCTCTGTGCCTCATGTAAGTCCTATTTACCTATGTTGTATTTTTTTTTTAAAAAATATTGTTGGAGGGGCTGAGCCCGGTGGAGTAGTGGTTGAGTGCGGGACTGCAGCCCACGGGTTTGGCATTTCAGGAGTAAGGCTGGGTAGCTCCCATGACCCCCAGAGGGCAGTGGTGCTTCCCCACAAAAAATTACTGTTGGATTACTTACAATTTATTGTTATTCTATTATCTATTTATTGTGAGATTCTATTGTAGAATTTATCTATAGATGGTCTTCTGTTGAGTATTTTTACATTTACATTGATGAACGTATCACGGATTGCCAAGGAAACAGACACATCTGTCTTGGAAAACGTACATGACCCTTAAAGGCAAGAATGGTAAAATGTTATCTCAAGCACATTGAGCACGCTGTCAAGATAGACCAGTGCCCGGAGAAAAAGACCAAGCTTGGTAAAATAGGAGGGCGGTGAAAAAGAGGAAATAATTCAACAAGTGGGATGGACGTAATTGGAGGTAACATCGGCTTAAACACAACGACAGTCGTGAGGATGCGGCAGGATTGCCCAGAGTTCCCTTGTGTTGTGCAGAAGGTCGCTCTGCGTTGCCCTTGATGGGAAAGCACCAGCGAAAGCATGCTCCTGAGGACTGGGCTACAGCTTCCTTTTTCTGTGATATCTTGACCTGGCTCTGGTGTCAGGTTTAACCTTACTTCAGAATATGAACTTCTTGTTTGCTGTCCCTTCCTGTAGTTTGCAATAATTTGAAATGAGTTGGTCTGAATTTTTCTCTGAATGCTTGGTAGAATCCTCTAAAGAATTCTGGCCATGGTCTTTTAAGACAATATTCTTCATGGGAGATATTTCATGACCTGATGTACATTTTTGTTAATTTTTAATATTTCTACATCACTCTGTGTTCATTTGAGTACATAGTGAGGTTCTAGAAAAATGTACATTTTCTCAATGTTTTCAAATTTAATTTTGACATTTTTAATTTATTGTTTTTTTTCCATATAATGACTAAGAATTCTAATCTTCTTCCAAAGTTAATTATCATTCATTTTTCTCCTTTCCTTATAAAATGCAAACTTTATCCCTCAGGGATGAAAAATTCTCTATAATTATATTCCTGTTTTCCTCTTCTCAATGCCAGAGTACATACAGTTAAATATTGTTCATGTTTGAAAAGGTTGGACTCCTGTCTAGAGTCACTTGAATGATTTGAGTAGCATCTCTTTTATGTATTATCTAACATAAATTGATTATAATATAGAGAATTATCTATTTAAGTTAAAAAATAAGAAACATTTTATACTCTGGGTTTTAATATTAAAAACTTTGGGGTTTTTTCTGTGTTTTTTCAAAATGAAATATCCAAAGATCACTTCATCGCAACTTGTGGTAATTTAAAAAAAATTAAGTCCCCCTGTTTTAGCATTTAGAACTTTTAGCATTTAGAACTTTTAAAGTTTTAATATGTCTTATAATTATCAGGATTTTAAATATTAGAATCTCTCTTTTTTCCAGAAAGTGTTGAGATTTTTAGGTATCATCAAGGTGGTTCCTATTCAGAGCTTCCTAATGTCTAGCAGAACAAAACACTGCTTGGGTCTTAGCCATCCACACAATTCTTGTTCTATTTGAACCTATAGCTGTAGCTATTGTGGCAATCCATCATGTGAAGGTTTTTTTTTATTTCACTTTCCCTGACCTATTTTATCAAGCATGATGTTGTCTCATGGGCCGATTATGAGGATATTTGTTTTCTTTACTTCAAGTTTCCATCTCTACTAAAGACTGATTTCTTATCAGCAAAGGTTTCAAGTTTTCTTTGTTTTAATCAACTTGAATTGAGTTGTGTGTATGAGAAATTTCTGATCAATCTCTCTTCAATCCTGCAGCTGCTTTCTGCATATAATCCACTCCCTGCAAATATTTACTCAGCTTACAGATTGAATCTGTGAGAAAAGACAATGACTCTAATGTAGCTCTTTTCTCTTGCACAGTGTACAGGTTCAGCATGAGTAAAATGAGGTGATCTAGAATCCATATGTTTCTCAATGTTATCTCTAGTGGTTGCTTTTTTTATACACAGGTGACACCTTTGTATAGTAAAAATAACGTAAGAAATTATCCTTCTAGTATTCTGTTTCATCCAATATCTATATGATATGGGCTTTATTATTCCTTCTTCATTTCCCTCTTCTGAATCTGAATTAAAGTTATTGCAGCTCTCTGTGTACTGCTCTAGCCATTTTTGAAGATCATATAAGAAATGTAACCAGCATGTGCTAATAGTGATACCTCTTAATAATTTACCCTTTCTGTTGTTCTGTCTTTCTTGAAATAGGGACAGATATGGTTCCCTGCCACACAGTGAACATCCATTCACTGCCTTCAAATTTTCATGGCACTCACAGACTGGTAAATGTTTCCAGTATTGCATCAGCTTGTTGATATTTCAATGATATTTCTTACATTTTGGACCATCAATTCTGTTTTTAATATAGCTTCCTTCAGTATCACCTGTTCTTGATCACTTAATATCCCTTGTAAAGTTTGAAAATGAATGTTTTTGGTGCAGTGATGCATTGCTTCTATTTTCTTTAGATGCTTCTTTCATTATTTCTTAAATTGCCCTTTAAAATTTTCAGTATTATAAGGCTATGCTGAAGGTTTTCCTCATTTGGGGTTTTGTAATTCCACACCTTTATACATGTCATTAAAATGATTTTTTTGTCATCTCAAGTTGCCCTTCAAGATTTTCTGTTCAGCTCTCCAACTTCATTACTTTTTCCACTCATTTTGTCTACTTTAATTGAAGAACAAATTAAATCCCTTGCAAAATTCACGTTGGCCTTTGTTCTATTTTAACAGCATTTTTTCTTCATGTGCAATGCTCTTGATATCGCCCTAAAAAAACAGAGAACTTCTCTTAATAACATTAAATGTAACAAATTTGTTCTTGAGTTGTTCTGAACATTCAGGTGAAATGTAAAAATTTTGTCTTGACTTTCTGGAATTTGCTTTGGTTTTATTCATATACAACCTGAACTGATAGATGAACAATTGATTTTCCCATCAATGAAAGTATAGAGGGCTGAGCCCCAGTGGCTCAGTGGTTGGATGCGTGACTGTGGCCCACAGGCTTGACAGTTCAAATCCAGCAGCAGCTCTCCAGGAGCAAGGCTAGGTAGCTCCTATGACCACCAGAGCGCAGTGATGCGCCCCCCTCCCCCCCCAAAATAGAAAGTATAGGAAGCATAATCATGTAAATAAAATATCTTCCTATGTTGGCATTATAACTTCAGAGTATAGAGTATATGATGGCAACATTTGCTATGTATGCTTTAAAGGTTGAAAACAGGGATGAGTAAAGTTTATATGATCCTAATGGTCTTTTAGAAAATCCTGAAATTATTTTCTCAGAGGTAGATCTACTCATCTCTAGGTGAGTACACTTAGCCACTATATGAACTCTGATATGCAGAGGGAGTATAAAAGTGAGAGGAAATGTGATGTAAACTTTTTGATGAATCCATTTTTCCATGGGGTAATAAAATAGATTTCATAAGCTCTGCAGAATTATGTTTTAAGTAGTAATATTACAAACATTTTCTTCCCACCTAAAATGAAACTAGAAATTAATTAAACAATCAAACACTACAAATATTCTCTTTACCTGGAAATAAGAGCCCAATTTTTAACCTGAATACAAGGTGCGATAAATGCACCGCACAGTGCTCCAAATTAGCCAGAACTCAGGGAATTAATGTAATCATTGTTACTTTTTTAGATTAAGATTACTTCCATTTAGGAATGGGGGTGCTGTTGGTGCTACAGGTTGCTTCTGACTCATATTGACCCTAGACATGATTGAGTAAATCCCTGACCTATCCTGTTCCAACCTCAAAATTGTTCTTATGAATGAACCCATTGTTGCAGCCAATGGGTGACAACACATCTCATCGAGGGCCTTCCCTCCCTTTGGCCGCTGCCGTACTTTACCAAGATTATGTCCTTCTAAGGAGACTGATCTCTCTTGATTCTGTGTCCCAATATGTAAGACAGTCTTCCCATTGTTGCCTCTAAGAAACACTCAGGCCATGCTTATTCCAAGTCACATCTGTTCGTCTTTTTGGAATTCCATGCTACTTCTAAAGGTCTTCTCTAGCACCACATTTCAAGCACACCAATATTCTTTGGGATTCTTTATTCAAGGTACAACTTTCACATTCATCCAAGATGATGGAAAATAGTAAGGAGTGGGTAAGAAACACTTTGGCCCTCAGAGTAACATTCATGACTTTCAATACTTTAAAGAGCTATTGTTTAGGAAATTTACCTAATTCAATACATCATTTGCTATCTTGACAGTTCTCCCATGAATAACAATTGTACATCCAAGAAAGAGAAAATTCTTGACAATTGCAATCTTTTCTTCATGTATGATGGCAATCTATTGGCCCATTTGTGGAGTTTTTTCTTCTCCAGGTTAAGATTAGAGCAGTTTGGGGGTGTTTCATTTTAGCTAAAGTGTAGTCATTTGAAAAAAAATATGGGTAGTACTTTAAAATGTCATTATTGTTGTTAACAATTGACTTATTTCTTCTATATAAAGTGCTCAAATATATTTTTGATATTACAACTCTCTTTTAGGCCTGGGAAGCTCACTCATGCTAGGACAGGCGCAAAACATGCACAACAAACAAATGTTGCTTGTTGGGTAGCGTGCTGATTGCTATACCACTGAACAGGTATAGAAATGCCTACTGAGGAGATGAAAATGTCTTTCCTGGTATAATCTGCTGAAAATCAAGTTCATGAAAAATATTTTATTTATTGTTACATAACTTAGTAACATAAAAAACTGCAATTTTTAATTTTCTGTAGTAAATTACATGAGTTTAGTATAATACTCTCAGAAATACAAGCCTTCTGTTTACTATAAGAAGGGGTGAGACACAATGCAATCAACTAGTAGACACCCAAGTAGTTGCATATAAGAATGTATAATCAATTACATTAATTATACCAGGAAGGCATTTATCTCTTTCTCAGACTGTTACTATTTGCTAAGTATTTTCTAAAATTTCTATCAAACACTAAGTATAAAATATGTATTTTTATCAATCTATTTTTAGTCTTTGGCACTAAGAAAGAGTATATATCAATTTATTTTAGTGGTATATCAATGGATTTTTAAAACTTACTAAATCGAGGCAGTTTTATCATATTATGAGCATCATAATTATTAGAGCAGATCTATATGATGTGCAATGAATCAAATCTGATTTCCTATAGGGAACAATGTTTTTGAGATAATAGCATAATTATCCTATGATAATGTTACCATGGTAAATTTTGTAATGGTTTCAAGTAATATAACCTTATCTTAACAAAGATTGATTTCTAATTCTGGAAAGCAGGAAAAGTCAAATAGTTTCTAGCCTTTCTCTCTTCCCTTTTCTTTTGGCATGATCAGTTTTACATAGATATAAATAATAGTATGCCCTCTCTTGGAAGTTTGGTTACTTGCTTGGTATAATATATCTTGAAGTGAATACATTGTTGTTGAGATTTTGAAAATATTAAAATGATTTTGAAGGTTGTGGTATCATTGAATTAGTTAATGTGGCTCTTCTAACCAAAGGCTCCAAGTCACTATTTTTTATTAGATTTTACTTTTGTTTATTTTTAAAGGCTTTTTAAAAATAAGACTCAGGCATTATTGAGAAAACTTGTCTGCATTGATGGAAGATACATGTTGAAAAATGCATTCTTTGGAATAGATCCACACATATATGAATTGGAATCAGTAAAAATCCTCATGAGCAATGCTCATATTGGTATAATAATTTATTGGCATAATTTCAGGCACTACAAATATGATTTTCCAAAGTATCAATATTCCATTCATTATTGTAGTCATTAGAGAAAGAGAAAAAACTTAAGTCATAATATTTTGTTATAATTTAAATAAAGCACAAAGAAATTTATTTCACATATTTGGGGAGGTGACATTGTTTTGGCTGTCACTGTTCTCACTGTACATTCTCATTTTTCTCCATATTCAATTTACTATATATCATTAACACAGTAATTCTGAATTAGTCCTGCCTCTCTTCTAATCACATTTCTCTTTTTTTGCAACTTCCAATTTTCCTAGATTCATACTTTGTGTGGCCCAGTTATTAATTGGAAACCATCTGACAGGTTTCAACCAGCTGATTTAGCACAGACATCACTCACTCTTCTAGACCAGAACATTTGGAAGACATATACTTGGTCAACTGAGTGAAATAGATAAATAATTGTACCAATCCAAAGAGAAGTGTCCCAACAGTATGCTCAAAACAAATGGCATACAGAAATAGTGATATTCTAGTTTTGACTGGAACTAGACATTTTGACTCAGATAGTCATATGGTTTACTCTGACAGGAGTCACAGATTCCAGAGGAATGGTATTGCATGGACTCATAAAAAGGACATTTAAAGACCTTTCTTAAAGGTCTGTAACCTCTCTGTGATTGGTTACTATTTTTCCGAGTACAGAGCTATGCACCAGTCACAAAAAAACTAGTGATGTAGAAATTGTGAGAATTCTCCCAACATCTTTAATCTGAGATTTGTGAAGTATTAAATATAGATACATTGATAATTATTAGCTATTAGAGTGCAAAATTTGGAAACAAAGAGAAAATAAAAGCAGTAGTTGGTAAACCTGGTCTTGGTGATACAAAAAAAAGCCAGAGATCACATGGTAGAATTTTATAAGACCAACAAATTCTTCACAGCCAAACCCTCTTTGCAATAACACACAAGTGATTAAAGCTATAGATTTCCCCACAGATATCAAACTGACTACATCTGTAGGAAGAAGCCATACAGAGATTCATATTAACAGCTAAACCCAGATGACTGTGGAATAGACCATGAATTTACCATACAAAGATAAGTGTACTAGAGTCAAAACACAACATTGAAGATATTCCATATGAATTTTAAGGAGATCTCAGTAAGAGGTGTAATGCATTAAACATTAATGGCAGAAGACCTTAAGAGCGGGGCAAAGACAACAGGACATTATATATGCAGAAAACAAAAGGTAAGTTACAAAGACAGGAAAGAAAGAAAAGACCAAAGTGGATGTCAGAAGAGACTCTGAAACTTGTTTTTGATGGTAGAGTAGCTAATGAAAATAGATGAGATGTTGAAGTTATAGAACTAACTGAAGGCGGAGCCCTGGTGGCATAGTGGTTGTGCACGGGACTGTTGCCCACTGGGATGGAGGTTCAATTCCAGCAGCGGCTCCGTGGTAGCAAAGGCTGGTCCTCTTATTCCCATCACCAGAGGGCAGTGATGTCCAAAAAACAAAAATAAAATAAAATAAAAAAAAGAATTAACCGAAAATGTGAAAGGGGTTGCTCAAGAAGACAAAGCACAATATTGCAATGAAATGCGTAAAAGCCAAGAGTTAGAAAACCAAAAGGGGAAGAACATGCTTAACATAGCTGACACTGAAAGAAGTAAAAATATAAATACTTAAATATTTTATGGGCAAAATGTTTTACCATGTAGGTACCATCAAAGGAAGATGGAAAGAATACACAGAGTTACTGTATCAAAAAAAAAAAAAGGAACTAGCTAACTTGCATCCAATTCATGAGGTGGCATATAACTATGGACCACTGGTGCTAAATAAAACTTCACTGAAGGCATTAAGCCCCTCAAAAGGCTCCCATAATCAATGGGATACTGACTGACAGGTATCAACAAGTTAATGATGCACTGAAGCCCCTCATTCTTCTCTCCCAGGAAACATGGAAGACAGCTACATAGCCAACTGAGTGCAAAGAAGGTGACCCAATGTACACAAAATACCATGCCCAGAAGAGTTTGCTGAAGAATATCCACAATGTGTTGCAGCAGTACATTTACAGGGAGTTTTCAGATGTGTAGACTGCATTCAGAAGAGGACACGGAGCAAGCAAGCATTGCTGAAGTCATATAGATTGTGGCTGAAAACAGAGAATATCAGAAAGATGCTTACTTGTATTTTATTAACTATACAAATGCATTCAACTGTATAAAAGCTATAAAGCTGTAAAAAAATAACTTTTAAGAATTCCAGAATACTTGATTATGATCATGCATAACTTGTACACAAATCTAGAGGAATTGTGCCAACAAAATAAGGAAATGCTGCATGACTTAAGATCAGCAAAGGTGTGCGGTGGTATGTATCTCCTAACTATCCTTATTCAATGTGGATGCTAAGCAAATAACCAGAGAAGATGGATTGTATGAAAAAGAATGCGCTATCAGGATTGGAGGAAGGCATATTAACAACCCGCAACATGTTAATGACACAGCTTTACATGCTAACAGTGAAAACGACTTGAGACACGTATTGATGAAGGTCAAGGACTGTAGCTTTCAGTATGGCTTACAACTCAATGTAAAGAGAAAAAAACTCCCTCACAAATGGACCAATAGATGACATCAATATAAATAGAGAAAATATTGAAGTTGTCAAGGATTATGTCTTACTTGAATCTACAATCACTGTTCACGGGAGCAGCAAGAGTTCAAGGGACTCACTGCGTTGGAATAATCTTGCGCACAAGACACTTTAAAGTTTAGAAAAGCAACTATGTTACTTGGAAGACGAAGGGGTACCTGACACAAATCTTATTTTCAATTGCCTCATATGTATGTGAAAGTTGGAAAAAAATTATGTGTTTGGATTTTGCTGCTAGTTAAGAATATTGTAGGTAACATGGCCTACCACAATAAAACAAAACAATCTGTCTTGGACGAAGTAGAACCGGAATGAATCTTTGAGGCAAAGATGACTGGATAGCTATATACTCACATACTTAGCACATGTTGGTAAAGCAGAAAGGCAGTGAAAAAGAGGAAGGTCTAAAACAAGATGTATTGACACAATTGCTGGAACAGTGGGCTTAACATGGGGAAAATTCTGCAGTGTTTTGTATGCAAGGTCTCTTGTATGCATGGTCACTATAACTCAGAGTAAACCTGATACGATCTAACAACAACTGTCATTCATAGGTTTCAGTAAAATATGTGAAAAGCTCTAATACTCCATCCTCCTTCAGATTTGGCTTTTATAATTTTATAATCCTTGGATCACACAGACTGGTGTCATGCTTTTGTGTGGACTTAGTTGATGCTTTAGACAGCAGCTTGTTTTAAGGCAAGCCTTTAAGGTACCAGAAACTATTCTTTAAATTCTTTATAATAGATGCTCAAACACCATATGATTTCCAAAATTTTCCTTAGCAAATTGTGTGTATGAACACATACATACATACATACATATAGAGGAGTGGGATTCAGTTGGTTTGCAGAAGTTCAGGAATACCTAGATCTAATTTTTTCTACCCGTTCTTATAATGCACTTGTAATCAGAGTTCTCACTAAGGTGGATGGCTGCGAAGTCTTCTAGTATAGAAATCATAACTTACATCCCTTACTCTTTAAAAATATCATTTTCACAGTAGCACATTCATTCATCTTCACAATAGCATATTCTGTGTCCATAGTAATGTCCACTCCATCCATAGGTATAAAAATATGATGGCGCTATCCTGGCTTAAACTTTTGGTGAAATCCTACATTTTTGCTCCCTTTCATTTGTTACTTTAGGAAACAACATATCAAGAGAAAAGATGCCAACCAAAGAGAAGACGACACACTGTCAATCATTTTCAGCTTTGTGTAATGCCCAAATTCCCACGTGATACTATTCATGAATTGTACAATTCCTAAAAGCGCCAAGAGCTAAAACTGTTGTCAGAATATTTTCTGTAAGTTCAGCCAAAGCAGAAAGAGGTTTTCAATGTGGAAGTATTCTCTTCAGAAAAGAGAAGCCACGTAATTGTTTCTACTATATCAAGGACAATGATTTATCTAATTGACCTACATCTAAAGAAATGAGATGCTACTCTGCCAAGAGAAAATATGCTTAAATCACACAGCCAATAATGGAAAGTGAAGAATATTGCATATGAGGGTGCTAACCAGCAAGCAACATGGAAATAACTCAATTTTATTTTTGTTAGGCATTATTTAATATTTCCATTAATATTTTAAAACTGATGACATAATATATTTTGTGTACATCTTTTAAAGTTGCTATTAAGTATTAATTTATGAAATATTAAACTGCATTTAGGTATATCTTTTATAATTAGAATGGTCCTTAGGACAGGGAATTGGTTGCTAAATTACAGAAATCATATATATTGTTATATATTAAATCTACACTTATCAGACCATAAGACGCACCCAGTTTTTAGAGCAGGAAAACAAGAAAAAATATTCTGAAACAAATAGTACCAGTATATTACAATATTTATTAAAAATAAAGCAAAATATTTAACAGCGTAAGCTCAACAGTGGTGTTAAGAACCATCATTAGTTTCATTAACAAGTTAGGGGAGGCACGCGCTGTGCCAATCATGTGACCTGACTGACTTTGAGACTCCAGGAGGTGGGACTTCCTCCGAACACACAACAATCTGCAGCATGCAAACAGCAATGAACAGTCAGATGGCGCAGAGGATCATGAACAAATATTCTGGGGTACCACACCTTCGGACCTTAAGACGCACCCTTATGTCCCCCCACTTTCTTTGGGGGTGCTGAAATTGCATCTTATGGTCTGACAAATATGGTTATATATATGTGTAAGATTAATGGGCCCAGCTCTCTTACAAAATGATGAGTCCAGAAGGGCACGGTTTGCTATAAGAATACATAGATAAGAGATAAAAGGGATAGCAAAGTGGGGATGTGGGAGACACTGAAGCATAGACACTCCGGCTTCCAGAAATTTATTTGAGGCGGGTTTGGGGGTACTTCCTGCTGCATAGCCTGCAGATTGTGACAGGTTTCTACACAAAGGGACAATTCAAAATCATTTGAGGACATACAAAGAAGCATTAGTACATCAACTAAGCTGTTCACAGACAGAAGGGAGGATAAACTCAAGAACAGAGAGCAACCGATAGTTCGCAGAGTGCTGCGTTTCAGCAGCTTTGCCCGCATACAGGAAACATTCCCACGTGGAAGCCTGTCCTGTTTGCCTAAGGAGCAAACAAATTTGCTCCCAAATATACCTTCAGAAACAAAATAAACTCAAAACCAGCAATTTTGTAGGATCTGAACCAGAAACCAAAACAAACTAGAACTCACTGTCTCCCATTAAATTCCCAGTCTGCATACTCCTAAATCAGACCTAAGAGGACAGTGTGAAACTCGCTGTTCTCGTTCCTCGCCTGTGAGACTTTGGACATGCAACAGACAAACTCAGGAGACTTCTAAAAAAGTGTTTGATGGCTTCAAATTATGAGTTCAACTCATAACTCAGCAGGGCTTCTTGAAATTAAAATAAACCTCCTGCCTCCATCCTCAAATTAACAAAAGTTTGATTATATCAGTTACATATTATTTTTAAAGTTATGCATCAGACAACTGGTTTTCTGATAGATTTTTACCTTTAAACTGCCTGAGCTTTTGTCATAAAACCTAGAGTAACCTTTAGACTGTTGCATCATCAAAGCGTTTTGAGTGACAAGTGTCAGTCTTACAGCACCAAAATGGCTGCCTATAAAATTGCATGCAGCATTTCAGCAACTGTTGTATTCTCTCATAAGAATACTTCTGTAGTCATTTATGATAATGAAAAGCAGTTGTAAGTCCAGCTTTCATGTCTCAGAATCAAATGTTATGCAAATTTACTTTTTAAGCCTTCTAACATTCTTGATATATGTCGGTATTGGCTAATTACAATGCCTGCTTCAAATCATGTCAATTCATCTTCAAGAGGAACATACACAAGCAGCCACAAAAACAACAAGACATGTTTTCTTCTAAGATTTATGAGTGTCAACACACATCAAAGAATACTTAAACAATTCTTCTTCATATGTCTTTTCATTTTTTCTAGGGTCTTTAAAATCAAACAAATGAATGCTCATTTTACTACTATTAAACAACAAGAGTAATCAAAGCACTTCAAACTCTTATATTAATGTATATCATTTTGTGCCTCCAGTTTCATGCAGAATTCCTGGTAACATTTTATCTTGTATGCAAACTTTCCTATTATTCAGTTGTATTCTATCAGAAAGTATCAGTTTGTTTTGCCAAATATTAGGGCTAAGAGTCTACCTATCATAGGAGAAAAATATAGGTCTTCTAGTTTAAAAATAGTCCCCAAATGCCTTTTAATACATAGAGTATTCCTATATTGGAAAAAAAATAACTTCCATAAACGATGAGATGGCATTCTACTAACAATGCAGGTGTCAACACTGCCATCTACCTACATAGATGGAATCAGATCCAACGTAGGAAATCACTGAGCAGAATTTCCAAAGAAAGCAAGCGGTAGACTAGTCTGAAAGTGAGGAGTATGGTGCGTGTTGATTACTCTTTCATCCATCATCTCAGTTTCTCTTTCATGACACGATCTGTTGCTTATGAGCAAATTTATCCTTCTCTGTTTCTCAAAAAATAATACATGCTCACAAATTCTTGTTGCATTTGCTCTCCTATAGTAAGCACAGTAATTTGTACATTAAAAAAGAAAGAAAAAGATTCATGAGTATAAAAATTGTAAATCACAGTGATAAAATGCTCTTGGCTATCTTTATATTACTCTTTCAAAAGTTTGACATCCATTTTGATTATAACCTTTCTGAGTATATATAGTAGAATCTTACTCATCTATTTTTTTCGGGAACACGGGGTTTTTTTAAACTAGTGTAGGCTTGAGAGTGAAAAAAAAGAATAGAGTAGAACATGAGGAAATGAGAGCAAGAATGTGGAAAGAAGTACATGTACACAATAGGTGTTGAATATGTTAAAGGAAAGTGGATTCAATTAGTACTGACATTTGGAAAGAATATTTCCTTGGTGTACACTTAAAATACCCGAGTCTAGAACATATTTGAAAATAAGATTGTCCTCAAAGTTCAGGCATGTAAATTTTATTTTGGAGGGTATCACTGCTCTGGTGGTGGGAGTAGGAGGCCCAGCCTTGCTCCTTGAGAGCTGCTCCTGGATTTGAACCTGTAACCCAGTGGGTCACAGTCCCGTGCACAACTACTCTGCCGCCAGGGCTCAGCCAGGCATGTAAGCTTAAAATAGCTATATTACCATCAGATTATCCCTTTAGAAGACTATCATGAGAATTTTAAAGAAATGAGGTGAGGCTACAGAATAAATATTGGACAATGAAAACTTGCCTCTTAGTTAAAGAACAAATAGCTTCTCTGGGTATAAAAATCTTTCATTAGAAAATTAAAATTGTTACTGTGCAAATATTAAGAGTAAATATCATTCTATATACATTAATATATTAATATAGCCACAAGGGTATTTGAATAATGTTTAGAGGAACATGATCACAAAAATTTCAATAAAGGAATACATATCTTATATATTTGGTTAACATAGATCTTTAGGTCAAAAGAAATTATTATATTAGTAACTAAAGGGTGCTAATACATATACATAATATTAGACTATATTATTTTAAGAAATGATCCAATCATCTCAGACCAAACTATGCTTTCCAGCATACTAACAAAACAAATACTACTAATTTAAATATTAATGAACAACAAATAAAATAAATCTAAGAGAAACCCGATTTGAAAGAAAGACATCAAATATAAAAGAATTTCCCAGGGGAAACATAATCTAATTGAAATAAGACCCTCCAAATAAGTATAGCTAATAACTTCAGAAAGATAGTTATAAAAGATAATAATATCCATAAAACAAGCTACCACTATAAAGAATATT
Source organism: Nesogale talazaci (assembly GCA_004026705.1). NCBI lineage: Eukaryota > Metazoa > Chordata > Mammalia > Afrosoricida > Tenrecidae > Nesogale > Nesogale talazaci. The sequence continues at coordinate 38,518 of PVJH01004772.1, read as the reverse complement.
ATAAACATTTTAAAGTTGATCACAGAATAAAGTGAAATTGAGTTAATATTAAAAACAATACCAGGGATGAGCCCCGGTGGCATAAGTGGTTGAGTGCGGGACAGTGGCCTGCGGGCTTGGCGGTTCAAATCCAGTGGCGGCTTTCAGAGCAGCGCTGGGTAGCACCCATGACCACCAGAGTCAGTGATGCCCCTAAAAAAACAAATAAAAAAAACAGTATCAGTGGCATGAAGTCCATTGTGACTCACAGTGACCCCCGAGAAGTATAAAATATCAATAAGAAAAACTGGGAGGTGAATTTTATAAATGTATTAAAGATTTCTATTTCAGCACAGTATATCTAGCATAAACAAAAATCACTGCCATCTAGTTGATTCCAAATCATAGAGAGACCCTACGCAGAGTTTCAAAGGCTTTAAATATTTACAAGAGCAGATTGCCTCGCTTTTCTCCCACAGAATGGCTGCCGGGTTTGCAGCCAAGTTGAACTGCCAACCATCCCTTCAGCAGACATAGGTTCTTCAAAAAGAGAGTCAGATAAAGAAAAGGTTTAAATACATAGTAGAATAAAAGAGGTCTCGCACAACATATTTTTCTAATACAATATGTAGTTTGGCTTTTTTGACTGCTGCTTCCATGAGCATTGAAGTGATCCAGGCAAGATGAAATTCTTAATAACTTCAATATTTTATGATTTTCATGATGTTACCTATGGGTCCAGTTCTGAGGATTTGAGTTTTCTCTAAATTGAATTGTAATTCACACTGAAGGCTGCCACCTTTGTTCTTCAGTGAACAAGTCAACTTCCCCTCATTTTCACGAAGCAAGGTTTTGGTAACTACCTATAGCAGATTTTTCATAAGCTTTATTACAATTCTGATATTTTATTCTTCTTCATATAATAGAAGTGTGGGTCATAAATTAGGTTTCTATGTGAAAGGTTATGCCTCTCTTGGGCAAAAAAATAAAAAAATGAAGCTTTCTAATTCTGTGAAGATTTTTAGTTTGGGAAACTCCCAGAGGCAGCCGACCTCTGTCCTACAAGGTCAGTATGGGTCAGAACCTACTGAATGGCAGTGAGCTTTTAGTAATCAGGTGAGAATATTTCCTCTGAAAAGCAGGCTGAGGGATCTGATTATCACCAAAAGCCAGGAGTGGAGGGAGTTCTCTAGAACTGAGCCTAGAGCAGTGAATCTACTGCGCAGAGGACAGCTCTGATATCAGAAGTGTAGCCGCAGAACCAGGAGCCAGAGCAGAGAACAGAGTGGTGGACTTCACAAGCCACAGAGAGGAAAATTGAGTGCTTTTGCGAAGAAGGCTAGCTTGTGGGGTTGGGCACTTAACTGGGGAAGTCGTGCTTGTGGCCCAAGGAAGTGGAGCTCAGGTGCTTTGGCGTTGAAGTTTCCTCGAGTGGGCTGCCTCTGAATCCTTAATTCAGGGTTTGCTGACATATAGAGCTTGAACTTGAATGACTTTGGGTTCAGGTTTACAACAGAGCGGCAAGTCCCCTTGAATATCTATTAACAGACTTGAAACTTTGTGACACACCCTGGTAAACAACAACTATGAGCATTTCCCATTGGCATTGCAACTTGCTAATACCTTTAATGAAACGTTAATCATGAATTTTGTTTAGCTGTCTGTTGCTTTGTCGCTTGTCAGATTGACCAAGTAAAGAGGTAAAATAGAGACTATTAATGAAGAACTACACACACACACACACACACACACACATCTCAGTAAGCCAAAACTCATGGTTTAAAATTTTAACAGCATTATGTTACATAGCAAAAATAAAATATATGCTAATGATACCTTTTCTAGGAATTAATCCAGGATATGATGTAAATATTGTGTTAACAGTGTTTAAATGAACTACCTAAGTAGGGAAAATACTACACATACTTTTAGGTTTATAGTGGGGATCTTTAGCTAACATTTAGTGCTAAATCAGTAGATTCTTGTGGGTTGTAAGTAATTAAGTTCTCTGGCCAAGAGATTGACAGTTTGAAATCAGCTAGAGGAACTTTGGAAGACAGGCTTGATGCCAGGCTCTTGAACGGTCACAGCATCACTGTGAACACAAGGGACTGTCATGCATGAGTCAGAGTCAACTTGATGAAAATGAACACAGCAACAGCGACAGAATATACGGAAATAGATGATCACAAAAAATATTCACTAAGGCTATGTATGTATTTGTACCTCTGCTCACAATTGGAGAAGTGATAACTTTCCTTAAAAAAAGTCTTCATAAAGAAATATGTGTAATGAAATTCAAAGTCATCATTGTTTTAACTTCCCAAGAAAATTCAATCTCTCTGAATGCAAAATTCTCAAACATGCAATGGCGTCTTAAATTTTCTAACAATTAGCTATAAATGACATTTGAATGCTTATTTTCATAGCAATTTTGTGCCAAGAAAATGTAAGCAATTCCATTTATATAATGTGAAAGTCCCTGGCACACATATACATACACATTATCTTTATTACTCCAAAACATTGCCAATATTAAAGAAGATTCTCAATATTCTCAAGTGTAGATCTTCAGCTCTTTGTTCAGGTCTTCATTTAATATAACACAGTCAATAATTCAGGAGATAAATGAATTTTGATATGGAATTGATCTGTGTTAGACATCAGACAAATACACCTCACCTAAACTGCTATAAATATTTTAATATGATATTTGACTCATAGTCTTTGTTAAACGGGGTAGACTAAAGGAACAAATTTATAGACATGCATATGGATATAAGGGAATGGTTTATATACAAAAGAATGGAACACTGAGAAAGTATCCCAACCCAGTCCAGCTCAAAATAATAAGTCCGATATTAGCCCATGTGCCCGAAAACCAGTCTATAATGTCTCCTTCAGACTCATGAAGTCACAGGTCATTGGTTGCAGAATCCCAGCACTGGCAGGGGTCTCCCCATGGCTTCTCACTTCTAGGGCTCAGGGTCCATAAACAGCATCCAGTGGTGGCAGAAGCAAATCATTGCTGGCAGGGGTCTCCACGTGGCCTCTCCAGCTTCAGAGGTCTGGCTCCATCAGGGCAAAACCATGTGGCTTCTCCTCTGGTTCATCAGATGCTGCCACCTTGTATTATCCATAATTCATCATCTCTGAGACTAACTCCCAAGAACTGAGAAATAGCTTCTCATCTCCATGAGGGAAATATCGCGAGATTTCCCAGAAGTCTCAGGAGAAACCCATGCCCACACGTAGGCCTCATTATCTACTCAATGGCTATCTCCAGATTGACAGGCTAGACTCCACCCCTACATCTCAATCATGAAATTAACATAAGCACATAACCACCACATAGTCTTTTTGTAAAAGAGTTTCCATATTCCTGATCTTTTAGAGACTATCATTTACTCATATTCCATGTTACTTAGATTCCAATGTGATCATGTCTTAAAAATTATGAGTAGATTTTGAAAAATATTTAACAACATGTGAAAGTGATAAATGATAAAACATTTTATATTTATGAAATATGTAGACATTGTACATTATGTGGAATAACCAATATATCATATGTTGGTTATTTTAAGTTAGTAAAATATTGGTTGCTAATTTTTAAAATTGTTAAAGTAGTATAATTGTACAATTATCATTAAAACACCCTGTATTAGTATGGATAGACTAGAAACACAAATTCATTGACACTGATATATGTGTAAGAGAAAACTTTATATCACCAAGTAATTGTACATTAAGAAAAGACCCCAGTGCAGTTCAGATCAAGTCCGTCACTCCATAATAGCTCTTATGTCAGCTACCAGTCTATAAATTCAGCATGCCACACATGCAATGATGCCAAATGCGGGAAAATCACAAGCCACTGAGTGGAAAGTCTTGTGGATACAGTGGCAGTGAAGGCATCTCAGCACTGGTTTGGATCTCCAGGTGGCTCATCCAACTACAAGGCTCTGGCTGCCACCAGCATAGCTACGTGTGGCTTGTCAGCGAGAAGAAAAATCAGAGACAGAGTGTGTCCTGCCTCCAAGGGGAGGCAGACAGATTTCCCAGAATTCTCAGAAGAAGGCCATGCCTACACAGAAGCATGATTGGCAGGACCTGATTGGCAGGGTAGACTTCACATCCCTTCACTCCATTTGACAGATTATGTAACTGCCAAATCCCCTTATAGAAAAATTTTAGTAGATCAAAATGATTTCTTTATCTTTTTGTAGTCATTCTCTCTCCTTACCTTATCTAATCCCATGCATTCATGCATTCATGCCCTTTTAGTTAATGCTGTTTCTGGACTATTGAGCCCCTCTATTCTCTCAGTGCCATCACAACAAACACAAGTCACTAGTGCAAACTCAATTATAACTCATTAAAAAACCTACACAGAGGTTTCAGGTTGTACATCAAGGGAGTGGCTTTAAATAATGGGTGTATTCCAATGGTAAACCATGTTATTCAGAGACAATATTTACCTGACAGCATCACCAGTTCTCCTTTTCTGCATACTTCATGTATATTTAACCAGATACTATGTAATCTTTAGTAATTGACTTCTTCACTTAACGTTTTAGAGTTTCATGCATGTTATAATAGGTATTAGAAAGTCCTTCCTTCCTTCCATTAAGTAATATACCATTGTATTCATAAACTAGCCCAATTTTTCACCAGTTCAGGGACACTTGATGCTTCCACATCTCCATTACTTGAAATATCTTCTAACACACTCATCAGTCAGTGAATTGTACCATAGGTGGCTTGTGTTTTGCTGTAATAGTAGAAACTATGCCACTGACAGTTTAATTAGCATCATGGTCACCCGCAGAAGATGGCTTGCAGAGCTGATACCAAACTCTGATCAACTAGCTGTAATAAAGAGACAGATAGAAAATTAGCCACTAAGATTGCTAAGATTAATAGTAGGACACTGTAGGATATACTGCCAGAAAATTATCCTCTCAGGTGGGAAGGCACTCAAAATATAGGTAGAAAAGTGTAGCCTCCTCAAATTGAGTCAACATTAATGCCATGGATGGTTCCTGTGAACTGCAAGTTCAGCAATTAAAATCACCAGCTGTGATCAGGGAGAAAGAGAAAGATGAGAATTTATACTAACATAAAATATGTCCAATCTCAGAAACCCCAAAGGCAGTTTAACTTGGTCTTTTTTTTTTCCAATTATTTTCTTGGGGGCTATTACAGCTCTTATAGCATTCAGTACATCATTTGTATCAAACATATTTGTACACATATTTCCATATTCATTTTGAAATATTTTCCACTTGAGCCTTTGGAATAAGCTCCTCCTTCTTCCTTCCCCCACTCTTTTAATGAATCATTTTTATTGGGGGCTCATACAACTCCCATCATGATCCATATATACATCAATTGTATACAGGCCACTTTTGCTCACTTATTGCCATCATCACTCTCAAAACATCCTCCCTCCACTTAGGCCCCCAGTATCAGCTCCCTATATTTCCCTTCCTTCCTCCCCCTCTTCCATGAACCCTTAGCAATTAACAAATTGGTATGATTTTTTTCATACTGTATACCTTCACTCACTTCTCTGTTGTCCATGCCCCAGAGAGGAGACTACAAGTTGATCCCTGAAATTGGTTCCCCCTTTCGATTCCACCATCCCTCCACCCTTCTGGTATCACCACTCCTACTACAAGTCCTGAGGGATCATCTATCCTAAATTCCCCATGTTTCCAATTTCATTGTACATCCCCTGCTGGTCTAGCTGGATTTGTGTGGTAGAATTGGGATCATGATAGTGGGTGAGAGGAAGCATTTGAGAACTAGAGAAAAGTTGCATATTTCATTGTTACTACACTGTAGCTTAACTGGCTCATCTCCTCCCTGCAACGCTCTGTAAGAGGATGTCACTTCACTTATTGATGGGCTACGGGTCCCCAATCTGTACTCCTCCACTTTAATAATGATATAAATTTAGTTCTCTGATACCTGACACCAGATCCCTTCAACACCTCGTGATTGCACCGGCTGGTGTGCTTCTTCCATGTGAGCTTTGTGGCTTCTGAGATGGATGGCCGCTTCTTTACTCAAGTCTTTAAGACCCCAGATGCTACATCTTTTGAGAACCGGGCACCATATACTTTCTAAACCACATTAGCTTATGCACACATTTGTCATCAGTGATCATATCAGGAAAGTGAATACGCAATATTATGCTTTTTAGTTCTTGAAGCCTGATGTCTAATCCCATTGATACCTCATGATCCCACAAGCTGGTGTGCTTCTTCCATGTGGGCTTTGTTGCTTCTGAGCTGGATGGCTGTTTGTTTACTTTCAAGCCTTTAAGACCCCAGATGCTACATCTTTTTATAGCCGGGCACCATCAGCTTTCTTTAACACCTTTGCTTATGCACACTTTTTTCTTCAGTGATTGTGCCAGGAAGGTGAACATCTTGGAATGCCAATTTAATAGAGCAAAATGTTCTTGCACTAAGGAAGTACTTGAGTGGAGGTCCAATGCCCATCTGCTGTCCTATTATTAATTCTATAAGTATGCACATTGATCTATTTCCCCATCGTCACTTATAAATATATGCACCTACGTACATTCCTGTATTTGAACCACTTTAAATGCCCATTATCCCCCAGTTCCTTCCTCTATCCCCATTTAGTTTGCTCTTGTCCCACTATCATGCTCAGTCTCTATTTGGGTGTCAGTATTTTCTCTCTGTTACATTAGTCTTGATCAATCCCTATCGGAATTCTCTCACTCACCTTGTCACTGATTTTGAATCAATTGTTATTTCCTTTTCTCTGAGCTGGTGTGTTAGTCCGGATAGACTAGAGGAACAAATTTAGAGACACACATATAGGTTTAAGGAAAAGGTTTATGTACAAAAGAAATGGGACATGGAGAAAGCATCCCAGTCCAGTCCAGTTCAAAGTTGTAAGTTCGGTATTAACCCATATGCCTGAAGTCAGTCCATAAAGTCTTCTTCTGACTCATGAAGTCACAGGTTAGTGGGTGCAGAATCCCAGTGCTGGCAGGGCACCTTGGTTCCAGGGCTCAGGTCCATCAACAGCATGCCACCCCAGCTTCAGAGGTCTGTCTTCATCAGGGCAAAGCCGTGTGGTCTCGCCGCCAGCTCCTCCAGCTTCTCGAACGCTGCTAGCTTGTCTCGTCCGTGATTAATTGTCTCTGAAACTAACTCCCAACAACTGGGGAAGATAGCTTCTTATCTTCACGGGGAAAATACTGCGAGATTTCTCAGGAGTCTCAGGTGAAAGCCATGCACACACAGAGGCCTCATCAGCTACTCAATGGCTTTCTCCTGATTAACAGGCCAGACTCCACTCCTACATTTCAATTATAAAATTAACATAAGCACATGACTGCCACAGCTGGTCAACATCACCCTCTTTCCCCCTCCTCCCCCTCTTCCATGTCACCTACCCCAGAACCACCATTCCTGTCGTTTTCGCCTCCAGACTGTTTATCCAGCCTGTCTTGTCTAGAGACCTGCAGAGGTAACAATATGTACAAAAAAAAAGTCTCCTTAAATGAAGCAACCGAAGAAAATAAAATATTGCTAACAACAACAAGAAAATCAATATTCTGTACATATATGTAAAAAAGTAATGACAATATAGAAACCTGCAAATAGTTCAAGGTCTGTTGCTGAACTCCAGAAGTGTCCCCTGGTTGAGTTGGATGGGGTGCCACACCCTGGTCTCAAAATTTATCCCTGTCACTCCATCTGGAGTTCTACGCTCTGTTGCCCACCCTTAATGTTTTGCCCTGGTGTGGTTGTGTCAGACAGGGTATAATCCTGGCCCTGTTTCTCCATTGCTGACCCCAAATAGGCTTTGGGTTAGCAATGATAGCTATATTTCACAGTGGGGCTGGCCATATGATCCTCTTTGTGCATCAGCTGTACTGAGTGGGAATATCGTCCTGAAGGCCTGGTGGGCCAGAATGCACTCCATTCTCTCTTCTTCCCATTTCATTTCTTCTCTTTTGTTCTGGTTAGGCATATCTCACTCCCCAAACTTCAGCTTCAGTGCTGATCTCCAAGGCAACTCCTCTGGTGGAGAGGTGGCTGCCCCTGTAGTTGGGATTGGGGTTGTGTGCTCAGACCCATCCACTGGTTCCCTACTCCATGCCATTGTGCTGTATTTACATCCTGCATCACCGGGTTAATTTTGGTCCCTCTTTCCCTGTGGAGATATAAAAAATACGCTCTCCGTTGGGTGGTTTAGTACCCCATTTTCTTTCTATATGTCATCATCTGCCCCCCTCACCCCTCCAGCTTAGTTGGCTACCATATGGAGGCCTGGATTTGGTCTGGCCCCTCATACTACCTGGGTCTTCTCCCAGGATTTTCTCTATTGAGTAGCTTTTTCCAATGCCCCTTTGCATTTAAAAAAATTATTAATAGGCTTAACTCAGTGGATTCATATTGTACATGTCCTTTTGCACTTGGCTAAGTTTACTTAACATAATTTCCTCCAGTCCTTATCCATGCGGTAATATCCTTCATGTGTTCATCACTGCATTTCATAGTTCTCCATTGTATATATGTACCACTTTTTTTTAATCCATTTGTCAGTTGATTGGAATTTGGACTTCTTCCAACTGCTTGTGATTGTGAACTGTGCTTCAACGAACATTGGGGCACAGATCTCTGGTCATGGATTGTTGCTTGCCTCTTCTGGGTATATGCCCAGCAGGGGATTGCTGGTTCATATGGTAGCTCAATTTCCATTAGTTTTAAATACCTCCAAATTGTTCTCCATAGTGGCTCTATGTACCTGCAGGTTCACTAGCAGTATATAAGCATCCCTATCTCCCCACAGCCTCTCCAGCATTTGTTGCTTTCTGACTTTTTGAATTAGGCTATCCTTGAGGGTGTTATTGGTATCTCGTTGTTTTGATTTGCATTTCTCTTATGGCTAATGATCGAAAACATTTTCTCATACATTTATTGGCAATTCTGATTTCTCCCTCTGTGCTGCTTTCAGTGTGATTCATTTCTATGTCAATGAATTTAGTTTTGAGTTTTTCAGCCCTGATGACATATTCTTCTGCATTGATAACCCTGCTTCTTAGACCATTTGCTCAGCAAATAGATTGAATAATCATGGTTTAATAACACAACACTACCCTGTGACTTTCTTATATAAAACCACTAAGTACCTTCTTCTATTGTGAATAACTGTCACTTCCTCTCCTTAATGGTTCTTCATTGGAACAAAAATGTTACAGAATTTCCATTATTTGCGATGGTAAACACAGCTTACTGTAATCTATCCAGACAACTTTTTAAAACTAGTTAACAAAGTACAAGTAACATCTTTCTGATCCTCTCCTTTTCAGTCCTGATTCCTTTGATAACAGTAATGGTATTCTTTCCCCCCAATGCTCCTCTAAATGCAGGTTGACTTTCCTGTAGCTCCCTGTCTATATACTGCTGCAACTAATTCTAAAATTATTTTCTGCAAAAATTTGCTTGTATGTGATACTAAGAATATTACTCTATACTACTACAGTCCACTTCCTTCAAAACTTTTGACTTAGAAATGCAAGTGTCTGCAACAGCATGTCAGCTAATTAAAGCATTTTAGTTGGTATCCTGTTAGTTCTTTAAATCTTGTGTTTGTGTGGGTGTGTCTGTGTTGCCAGTGCTTACAATGCACACCTGTTTTCAACGCCATCAGTTCTTGATCACGTGCTACTTCTTTAAATGATAAAACATATACCAGTTATGTTTGGTACAGTGATTTTCTTAACTTGGTCATAAAAGCTATTTCCAATGAATCAGATGTTGATCTTGCAAAATTCAATCATGTGACCTCTCATGTAATTTCTACCATTAAGATCATATATTTCAAATATAAATCCTTACTCTTTGTTTCTAACTTTCCCATTTCAGTCACCACTTATTATCCATGCAACTTGATTGCATTTGTAATCTACCTTAGACTGCAGAATTTGACAGAGTTCTCTAGTTGTATTGGGTTTAGTTGTTGGTGTGAAAATTTGTATAATATTCCTATCAACTTGTCCTTTCATAAGTGTGTATGTCTGATATCTTAACACTGACAGTAGTTCAGAACAGATTTGAAATGTTCTTTTAGAGGATTTGCTATTTTCAGCTTAGCAAACAATATACTTGTCCATTTTTAAATGAACACTGTCACATGATTTCAACTACTTAGCTCCTAGGATTTTGACCATTGGATGGTCCATTTCTATCCTGACACATAATTAATCATGGATTCTTTAGTTGTTTTCTCATTTTTAGTCATATACCTTCATTTTATATTTCCAGACAAGAATATGATTGTCTGATTCAAAATGATAAATACCTGTCTATTCAGCTCATTATTGACTAGGACAGAAATCTTTATGTATTCCATTTTATTTCTGAACAATCAAAATTATCTCAGTTGCAAATTTTGTACATTCCAAGTTCCAATTAGGAATAGATGTTTGCATTTATTGCTTCTCATTCTGATCCGTGCCCCATCGGTTACTGACAACCCAGAGGGCTTTGCTCCCTCTGCATTATTGTGGATGTGCGTGCTCTGAGGAGGGAGATCTTCCTCAGTTTCCTCACTTTTACTTTGAGTTCCGTTCATACCCGAGGGGCTCATCTTCAGGCACTTTATCTAATAATGCTCTACTGCTATTCATGAGATTTTCAGGATCAGAGAATTTTTCACTCTGGTTTATAAAATTTTCTTAGAATTGATCAGTCTATTGATCCTTTCAGGTTTGTTAGTCTGGAATCTCTGCTGAAACGTATTCATCTTGAGTGACCCTGCTGGAATGTGAAATATCAGTAACATAGTTTTCAGCAGCATACCAACACAAGTCATGACAATAAAGCGAACTTTCAGGCAAGTGCTGGTAAACTGGAAGAAAATGGAAAAATATTGATCTCGTAGTCTATTACTTAAGTACCTTATAGAATTGTTTTACTGTGAGTGGATTTTTCATGGAAAAATAAATTATCTCTTTTATTTATCAAAATCACATTAATGCAGCAGGTAATGAGTACTAACAAAGATTACTTGCATTTATACTTAAATTTATTTTTTTAAAGAAAAAAATTTTTGTGTCTTTGAGTTTGTCCTATCTGTCAGGCATAAGCTTGAATAACGCCCATCAAGAGGGACATTTGGTTCTCCTAGTATGAATTACCTGCCCAGTCCATCTATCTATGTATCTATATATATATAGATATATCATCTCCCCTATATTTTACTTAATTCTCAATAGGTATTTTGGTTTATTCATTTATGTGTTTGCTGTCTTCCCCCATCTTCTGAATTATATACCCCTGATTAAATGGGGTATTCTTTCTCATCAACCACCATTTCTGCAATATTATTAAAAATATATGTGAAATGAACATGCATGATTGCTTCTCATTCTCTGTGAGTAAGAGTTAAGTTATTATTATTTAGTTTAATGCTTGCCAACTTTTCCACTAGGTAGTTTTAACTTAAAAGGTATAATTTTTATCATTGCTTCTGTCTCCTGAATATATTCATTCTCACTTGGGTGATTAGAGTAAAATTCATGTGCTGTCAATCATCACTGATGGAACTATTATTGTGGTCTCATGTGTATTAAAAAAAAGTTATTTTGCCATGAAAGATAAAAGCACGCATCTGGCTATTTGGTTCAATTATTTTCATTTTTTTGGCTATTCTTTGTTTCCAAAGGCATAACACAGATTCAACTGCTTTCGAATCTTCTGCTCAGTCCTACACAGAAGATAAAGAAGAAAACTGAACACAGAAAACACTTTGGGAATTATCTGGCATCTTAATGTAGCCTTGGGCTGGAATTTTACTTAGAAAAACTCTTAAAGGGTAGAATTTATAACTTCAACCTTTGTGTAAGTTTATAGGGGATAATAATAATGATTACCATTATTGCTTATATATTATGTATTCTTCACTGGGTCCTCATTAAGAGGCATTTTAATAGCAACTAAGCTATGAAAAGTTGGTAAAGTTAATACTATATGCCACAATCACACAATCAATGACTATTTGGGGCAGTTTGGATACAGGATCTGTAGTCTGAACTGTCACATAAGTTTTAGACAGGCTTTTGATCACATCCTATCTTTTATGGGGGAAGAGAAGGTCCATTCACCTTATTTTGGCACCAGCAGAGATAATTCTGGGAGAGCAGACAGCAGCTCCAAATGGTCATGACTGTGATAGATTCCAATGTAATAGAAATTGGGTGATAGCGATGACAGATTAATGACAGACTGATGGTAGTGGGTTGAAAGACAGAAACTTGTGTCTGTCCTTGTGATATGTACATAGTCATAAATAATCCATACTCTGAAAAGTCTTTTATGTCAAAGAGATAAATAAATATGCAGGGAGACAAAGAGGGGAGTAATGTGGTAATATGAGATAACAAATCATTTAAAGCAAGCATCTGCTGAGGCACACCTAAAGTTAATTTAAAGAGTAATATAAGCACATTGTTAAGACACTTTTATTTAAATCTGAAAAGTGCATTCAGTAGTATCAATAAACTTTTTCATTTGGACATGTTACACTTTGGAAAGGGTATAAGAATTACAAACCACTGTTTATTAAAGGCCTATTTGTAATATTAGTTTTTGTACCATTCACATCATGTTAAAATAAAAATACATTAATATAGTTGATGGTTACATTATTCTTTAGAAACTGGTGAAATATATTTATATAAACATATACATATTACAAATACTGCTATAAATAACCATAGACCTTTTGTAATGTTATAGAACATTATCTCTAAGAAAGAACAAAAACACAAGCACCTACTGAGTTAATTCTTTCCTGGGACTGTGTTCTAGAAAATAACATAATTATGAAAAACATAATGGTATTAATAATGTTATAGAATGATAATCTACGATATTGAAAATTATAAATTATTTAAGCATCCTAAAATGTCAAGGTCACCATTTTACTCAGTTATCTAAAACAATTTCTAAAATATGACCTCCTATTTCAAATATGTGTTATTTAAATGAATAGCATTTGAAAGACAAGATATTATATAATTTGACATTTTAAAATTATTGTTTCATAGTAATTTACAATTACTAATAAAATAGAAGATTGATAAGGGCTGTTTAATGTTCTTTTATGAAAAGCAAATATTATGAAATATGTACTTCCTTGCATTTCCCCAGATAAAGAGAAAACTTTATAACTTTTGCATCGTCAAATCCCAAAGCTCATGATTTGACTTTTATTAAGCCTAACACTTATTGATCTCCCAGGTGTGTTAAATATGGTGCCATTAAAGCTTTCCTTTGCCCACACAGTGTATGAAATCCCTTGCAGATCCATCTACAGTAATAAAAGATTTATTCTTTTTGAAACTTACAATGCATTGAATATTACACAAACACTGTGAATTGTAAGCAGCAGAAAATTAGCAGTTCTTTATAGAGATGCAAATTTCAGGATTTGGGGTCTTCAGGATTTTAGAGCAATGTATATATATATATATATAAAATGGAGATACTTGGCATCATATTCAATTAAGCAAATTCAGATACACCTGATAATTGAAATATTCTGAAAAGTTTACCGAATGATGATAAAAAAACTAATCATATGGAGTAAGCTGATAATAGAAATAAAGATTATATAAAATGCTACATGAACTTATTTTAATTTGAGCAGAACTCATTTTGGGAATTGCAAATTTTCCATAAAGTCAATGAGCAAATTCTAAGATATTAAAAAGCAACAAAGAAGAATAGCAATAACAAAAGCTTTATGGTTTTGATTTAAATCCATGAGGTTTGAAAAACTATTAAAGAATGATATTTTTTTTGTTTTTTTTTTTTTGGGAGGCATCACTGCCCTCTGGTGGTGGGAGTATGGGGCCCAGCCTTTGCTCCGTGGACCTGGAATTGAACCTCCATCCCAGTGGGCCACAGTTCCGCGCACAACCACTATGCCACCAGTGCTCAGCCCTTAAAGAAAGATTTGGGTTTCAACTTTAAAACACTTCATCTCCCAGTAATGGGCTTCACGAATTAGCTAACAGCAAATTTTTGAACATGGATAAATCATCTAAATTTTTTGACTAAAATTAGAGTAACAGCCTATAAAAACATTATTATAGTAAGAAGCCATATGAGAATTGCATAACAGAAAATATGGTGCCTTTCAGATTCTCAGTAAATGTTAGTTTCTCTACTTAAGATTTCTTTATGTAAACCTTGTTTTTAAATATAGTTGCTCCACCATTTGTGATTTTTTCAGAAATCTATGTCTTCTTTCCCTCTTCTTTGTAGTAACTGAAACATATTAGAAGATACGAAGTTTTGGAGGATTTAGGAGTATCATAAGGACACAACTGAGTTGAAAAATTAATTCTGTGTATAGTTGGATCACAATTGGACACTATCATGGGATTTCTATCTGCTATATGGAGATTCATACTATATAATATTCTAAATTATATTTTTAGAAAAAATAGTTAATTTCCTTTAGAAAAGTTATGGGCTATTACTCCCTTACATATAATAATCTAAATATTAAGGGTATAAATGGGAATATGTTGCCTAGTCCATGATTTTGAGAGTAGGCATTTTTAATAAAAGATATTCTCTATTCTATCAAAGATCCTAGGCTTTTCTCAGGGGCTGCCAGTGTCAAAGTCAGTGGTTCAAATCAACCAGATACCTCACTGAAGTACAATTAGACTGCCTGCTCTGGAAAAGATTTACTGTTACAGAGACCCTATATGCAGTCACTCTTTTGAGTTTGGTTTGGGTATCTGTCTATTTGACAACAACTTCTGTCCTTGATTTTATTATTATTATTATTATTATTATTTTAATTATGGTAGAGTAAAATTTCTTCATATGGCCCTTCTACCCAAGTGTCTGTAACTATCATCAAACATTTGGGTGGGACACTGCAAATAGGACATGCGTAGCACTTGGAGATGATGTGGGTCAGTTTTGATCAGTCTGGATCAGTTTTTAGTACCCCTCTACAGCTGTCAGTACATGAGTCATCTTTAATGAGCTCTCTTTGAAGAGAAGAGAGAAGAGACAGATGCCAAGAGTCTTGAGAGTGCACATTTGAGATTGCTATGTGAAGGGACAGAGGCCGCTCAAACCAGATGCATCACAGTTGTGGCATGGAGATTCAGAGTAGCAGCACCAAGACTGCAGGACCTTTTCATTTGGCCTGAGACCACGGGGCTGTGGTACAGAGTGATTGGTGGTCTGACTTCCTGGTCCATGGAGACAAAGAGCAAGGGACCTTGGGGTACGTAGAGACACATACCTGGAAAGAAAAGATAAACGACAGGGAACCAACCAGTAGGAGGAGGAGGAAAGGAAAAGCAGTTAATAAAGGGCTACTACTGACAAAATAAAATGTCCAGCTGCTCTACCTTTAAGACTAGCTCTGGGCCATTATGAGTTCTTTCCAAAAATGTTACCTTCAATCATCTCAATCTTTATGTTCAATATTCACCTGGGTCTGAATGTCCCTTGCCTGAAACCTCTCTTGCAAGCAGGACAAGAACCTAGGGGTAGGGAACCTTGAAACCTTGAGCCATCTCTGAGTAACAAGACACCAACATTTCCATGAGCAGCTTAGCACCTAAATCATTTTTGCCACTCAGGGACATATCTCACTCCTGCTCTTGTTTTTAAGTACCAGTGAGTTCTGATCCATAGTGACCATTTGTACAACAGAACAAACTATTGTCTGGCACCACCCTGCCCACTGTTCTGTCGTTAAACCTGTTGTTGCAGTCACTTTGTCGAGCCATATTGTTCAGGACCTTCCTTTTCATCTTTTCTTGTCTTGTTTTCTACATCCCTCCTTTACCAGCATAATGTCCTTATCAGGGGTTATTCTCACCTGACAACATGATCAAAGTCTTATGCCATCCTTCCCTCTAAAGAGACTTATGGAAATACTTCTTCCAAGAGATTTGTTTGTTCTTTAGACAGACCGTGGTTCCTTTACTATTGTCACCTGTAGCTTATACAAAATCCATCTAGTAACTAAGGTAGTCAACTGTGTTTGTTAATTGCATTCATGTACTCTGTCTCTTTGTGACAGATAATTTTGCACATTGGATCAAGAGAACAGCTGAGAGATATGTGTGCTCTCCTACTGATGATATCAGCAATTGCTCCTAAAGCTAGAGCCCCAGTGGTATGGTGGATTTTCTCCCTGGATTGCTAAACCCAAGATGGTTTCCAGGAACAAAAATATCTGAAAGAGAAAGATAAGACTTTCTACTCCCATCAATGCTAATGGTCTCAGAATCCTGGTGAGACACTTCTTCTCTGTCCTTTGGGATCCATGAGTAAGAAATTAACCTGACAGCTGTTTCCTTTTGAGTTTTGTTCCTATGTGCTGGAGGAAACAATCCTGAGTTATAAAATGACCATGAGGTTTATTTCATCGCTTATGAAGTTTTATATGGATTTTAATATTAGTTACTGAATTTCAAAAGTAGGAAACAAGGAGGAAGGACCAGCAATTGGGGGGTAGGCGGAGGGGTCCTTTGTGACAGAAACAAAGCTGGAGATCCCAAGAGAGAATTTTGCAAGGCCAATTGCTTCTTTGCTACAAATACCTTGTCATAGCAACACAAAAAGGCATGTACACGTGGACTTCTCTAGCTGGAAGACAAAGAAATCAAATTGATTATATCTGTGGGAAGAGACAATGGCAAAGATCAATAGCTAGGTCAGGGATGGACTATGGAAAAACCACCCCTTGCTTAGAATATATAAAAGTTTAAGGTGTAGCTAAAGATAATTGAAACAAGTGCATTCTAAATTTCAAGAACATCTTGACAACACAGTTGATACAATGAACACTAATGAGAGAGGCCTTGATGAGCTTTGGGTTGACACCCACAATATCATGTATGATGAAAACAAAAGGTGATTAAAAAGACAGGAAAGAAAGAATTAAAATGGATGTCAGCAGGAACTCTGGAACTTACTTTTAATTGCCGAGAACCTGAGGCAAATGGAAGAAATAATAAAATCGAATAGCTGAACAAATTTTTCAAAGGACAGCTTAGAAGACAAAGTAAAATATAATAAAATGTATGATGATTTATTAGAGTTAGAAAGCAAAAGAGACAGAGAGGTCTCAGAATATCTTTAACTGAAAAAAGTAAAACTTCAAACCTGAATTTGTAATACTGGAAGACTTTAAGAGCAAAATATTGAATGATGAAGTAAACATCAAAAGTATACAGAGGAGGGTTGAGCCCCAGTGGTGAATGCGGAACTTCAGCCCGTGGGCTTGGCGGTTCAAATCCAGTGGCGGCTCTCACGAGCAACACTGGGCAGTGCCCATGAACATCAGAGGCAGTGATGCCAAAAAAAAAAAGAAAGAAAAAAGTATACAGAGGGATATCATTGCTGATGTCTGATAGATTTGGACAGAAAGTAGAGAATACCAGAAAGACGGTTAATTGCATTTTATTCATCATGCCAAGGATTTAGACTATGTGGATCAAAGCAAACTATGGGTAGCCTAGAAAAAAAAATGGAAACTCCAGATTACTTGAATAAAATCATGCAGAACCTGTCCATGGATCAAGAGGAAATTTTACCAACAATAAAAGGTAGTACTGAATGGTCAAAATCAGGAAAAGTTTGTGTCAAGACTGTATCCTTTTACAGTACATCTACAATATCCATGCTGAGTAAATATTCAGAGAACCTAGACTGTATGAGGAATATTTCAGCATCACGGTTGGCGGAAGGCTGACTAACAACCTAGAATAAACAGCACAACCATGCAAATGGACAGCAAGGAAGCCTTGGAGCATTTGCTGTTGAAGATGCAGTATTTCAGCCTGGAAAGAAAACACAACCCTCACAAGTGAACCAATAGGTAACACCATGAGAAGCAGAAACAGATTGACATCTTCAAGGATTTCCTCTTTCTTGGAACTAAACCAAAGGTTATAGAAGCAGCAGTCAAGAAATCAGGCAGTACATTGCATTGGGTAAATCTTTTCACTTCTCTAAAGTGTTGAACAATAAGGAGGTTACTTTGAAGACAAAGGTGTTCCTTCCCCACACCTCAGTGTTTCCCATTGTCACATATGCTCATGAAAGTTTTGCATTGACTAAGGAAGATCAAAGAAGAATATATGCATTTGAATTCTGGTGCTGGCAAGGATATTTAAAGTATCATAGACTTCCAGAAAACAAACTGATCTGTCTTTGATGAAGTATAACCAGAATGTTCCTTGAAGCCAAGGTTGGCAAGACTGCATTTCACATATTTCAGACATGTTGTCAGGAAAGACCAGCCCCCTGGGAAATACACAATGCTTGGGGAACTAGACAGGCAGCAAAAAAGAGGAAGATGTTGGATATGATTGATCGACACAGTCAATATTGTAAAACATCAGACAACTGTAAGGATGGGAGAGGACATGATGGTGTTTCATTCAGTTATATATAGGGCCATAGAGAGATGAATCACACTGCAGGCAGGTACCAAATAACAACACAACATGCTTTTCAAAGAAAACAGAGAAATAATTTGCATTACAATGTTTAAAAAACCTAATTGATATAATTGAAGAGGGGAGAATTTCTTTCCATTTTTCCCACCAAGGAAAGCTTACTTTGTTTATGTTTTTGGAGGTGGAGTATCTTAGTTGATTTGTATTTACCCTTTTATTGTTCTCTGGTAGCTCTTATTAGAAAAAGTCACTAAAGTTCTTTTTCAACCTCAAATTATATCTTGTGTAATTTAATATTTTGTTCACAGCATAAACAACTCCTATTTTTTAGAAAATTATTTTAAACATTTTAGCTCATGGAAGGAAAGAACCTGGAATATGAAGAAATCATTAATTATGAGTCCAATAGAATCCCTGAAGATAAACATTTATCCTTTTCCGATAATGTCAGCCTTATACTTTGCAGGGATTGTGGCTACGAAGACCTGAAAATTATCTCACTTCCACAGATAGACGAGAGTTTATCAATGTCACTGCTTACATGAAAGCTGACTAAAAAAGGAGACATTCATAAAGTATTAGGGTAAGTAGAAAACTTTAGCTGACTGATATTACCAGACTATGGTTATTGAAATAAAAGATTTTGTAAAACTAGGTATTTCTCATTTCAGAAAGTAAATATTTTGGTACTTTTTCTGCTTTTGGATTATAGCAAATTCAAGTTCTGCAAAGAATCCTGGTCAATGTGTCTTGGAAGAGCTTCAATGAGCAGTGTCAGAGAAACTGGTGGTCTCTGGGCTCCTGTGAGATCTGTGGCTAGAAAAATGGGTCAACATCAGGCAACAAACATCAGTATTTTATGATGTTTTTAAATTTTTGTTCCTTCATAGCTATCATGTGTACAACGAAAGAAAGCACTGCCAAGTCTTGGGACATCCCCAAAATTGATGTCTTTGAGTGCATTGTGGCAGCTGCAGTTTTAATTTATGAGTATGATGCCCTTTTTTTCAGGGTCCAGTCTCTCCTCATAACATATCAAATATGTGAAAGAAGGTTTCACCATGGTTACTTTCCAGGTGCATCATGGTTGTATATCTTCAAAGTCATATCTGTATGTTTTTCTAGCAACCCATGGTTCTTGCCTTACACTTCACCAGCACTATAAATGAATCTGTTCTTCACAAACTAAGACAAAAGCAGCAGGAACAACAAAAAGCATAGCTCATGTTAATTCAGACCCATCTTGATTGTATGAAAAAAGGAAAAGTGCCCCTTTGGGTGTCAGGAACTTTCACCCTTTTTTTTTTTTTTTTTGCCATCACTGCTCTCCGGCGGTGGGAGTGGAACTTTCACTCTTAAGGGAAGCAGATAGCCTCATTTTTCAACCCAAGAGGAATGGGATTCAAGACACTGACCTTTAGGCCAACAACTCTCAGTGAAACTCAATCAGCCTCCAATCCTGCGGCTCGTCTTTCAGCTTTTTCATTCATCATTAAGCTTTTGTGTGCAAGTTTCTAAGAGTCTTGAATGATATGTTTGTTTTTAAATGCTTTAAATATTTCTTAGGACCTTTTTAAGCTTGTGTTATGCTTGTCTGTTTCAGTCTATAAACCCTTGAACCAATGAACTTATTGGGGTAGGAAGTAGAATTAGAATGCATGGGTGGTGTAGTAGGTGGTGTGGCGGGGGTTGGGGGGAGGCCGTAGAAAGGGTCTGCACTGGAGCTGATGTTAAAGAGTTGAAGTGGAAAAGAATATTGTGAAACTGATGGTAGTAGCAATTGTACAATACTGCTTGATGTGGTTGAAGTGTGAAATTATGAATATCTGTATTAACTTCCAATAGAATGGCATTAAAATGTACAAATCGTAATAGTGTCACTTCTAGGAAATTTTACAACACATTATTGGATTATACACTTGAAATGGGTAAATCATATCACATATAAAACATGTCTGAATAAATTTGAAAAAAGTTTCCATGTTCTGAACAAATATCATATATGAACTTTTATTTGTAAAAATTTTCTAAAGCAAAATTGAGTAAAAAATGATAAACTGGTATCCCCTAGAACCTGCTTATTTTCAATGAATGTCATACTGTGAACTCAAAGTCCACATATGTAGAGACTTTGTTTGACTAATTTTACTTTCGACAAGTCTAGGATGGGGACAAAGAAGTTACAATGTTACAGTCATACTTATTCCTTTCTACCCCTAAATATGGTGACATTTTATCACTCTCTCTGAACCCATGCTTCCATATTGTTGATTGGGAGCATATATAGCACTGGGGTACAAAGTCTGTCCTGCAAAGCATAGATGACAAAGCTGAGATGGATCTCAATGTCCTTTTATTCCTTGTGCTTGAAAACCATGCTTCTTATTGTTGTCACCCAACCAATGTGTTCTTGTCTTATGTTTTCAATTTATTGAAATAGAGTGAACTCTGCCTACTACCAAAAAGATAGAGAGTTCTTTACATCAAATTACCTTTAATTTCTTGATTGTGCCTTAATTGTGAACCCCACCAAAAGGAAATCCTTTACAAATGCAAATTTATTTATCCATACTATTATTTCTGTTGTAGTTTTTATTTTTTTTTACAATGAATGTCAGTCCAAACACAGTAGTCTTTGATTTCAAGGTCACCTCACTTTCAGCAAGGAACATTGTGTCCTCAATGTATGACTGATAGTTAATCCACCTTTTTACCACCTTTTTTTCTTCTCTACAGGGTCCTGCTTTTTAGCTTATTGTTTGGCATGCCAATTTAAGGAGTATGATGAAAGTATATGATCCTGACATCCACCTTTCCTGATTTTAAGTCATGCATTGTGCAATTAGAATTCCAATTAAAATGTTTCAACAAGCTAATGAAGCACTGGAAACATTGAATAAGCTAGGCCATGCAATCTGGAAGTCAGCTATTTGGCCAAGTGATTGGAAGAGGCCCATATTTGTACACATTCCAAAGAAACGTGCTCAAATTATAAAACATATATTTTTTATCACTGCCACTTCTCTCTCAGTTTTCCATACTGTGTTGGCTTGTATGTGTCTATGATGATGGAAGCTATCCCTGGTATTTCAAATGCCAGCAGTCTCACCCAAATTTTAGCAGAACTCCCAGACTAAGAAAAGACGATGGAGAAGAAATCAGCTGTCCGCTTTAGAGGAACTAGTGACTGAAATTCTTGTTCATAACTTCAAAAAACTGGCAGATACTGAAGGAAGGTCTATTGAATGAAAGCAGAACATTGTCAGAGATTGCAGCAGAGGATGGGCTACCTCGTCTCTGTGCACTCATGATATGACTGAAGTGGAGCTTCTTGCTCAGAGGGAAGCCAGCAAAGCTGACACAAGGAGGGTAAACTTCTGCTGATGGAGCACAACTCAACATGAGGAGGCAGAGATGAAAAATCCCCTAGTGAACAGGACTTGGAATACTGGAAGTATGGAATGAGAAAAATTGCAAGTTACCAAATGGAAATGAGAGGAAAGCATAAAGCTTGACACCCTAGGCATTAGTGAGTGGAAGGGACTGGCTATTTTGAATCAGAAAATCCCATGACATATTATGCTGGGAATGACATAATTCAGAGAAATGGCCTAGCATTTATTGTCAGAAGGACATTTCAAAATCAATCTTTTTTAAATGAATGCATACATTATTGAAAGCTCCAAGTCCACATCAATTTCACTTTTTCTCCTTTTCTAGCCACGCAAGCCAACATTGAAATTGGAGGGCTAAATGTGTCTGGAGGTTTTCCGCTTTGTTTGGGCCTTTTTTCTGGAACAACATTGACTTTGCTTTTCTCCAGTTAAACCCTTCATGTTTTATTTTTCTCCCTCTCCACCCTGCTCCTCATTTTCTTTTAGTGCTCCATCACTGACTTTCTCATACTCCTCAAAATTTTGCCCTTTGGTACATAAATATTTCTTGTTTCTGATTATAAGAATGGTAATATTAATATGTGTCTTTGCTAGGTCGAATGCGTTTGTTAAGCATAATATTATCTAGTTTTGGCTGTGTCTTGTGGTGGTTAAGAGAATTATCACCACTTTTTAATTGATATATACAGTTCCATAGTCTGAATGTACGAATCAGCTTACCCCTTGCTCTATAGGCGGAGTTTTGGAGTATTTCCATTGTTTTTTGCTATTGTGGAAATTGCTGCAAGAAGCATAGGTGCTCATCTATCTGTGTTGCATTTTTTATTTCTATAGGGTGTATGTGCAGTAGAGACTGCTGGGTCATAAGATACTTGGATTTGCATTTGTCTAAGACTACTCATGCAGATTTACATAATAATTGCACAATTCTGCAGTCTCAACAATGTGAAAGTGCTTCTATCTCTCAGTATCCTCTCCAGAATTTTTTATTTTCTATTTTTTTTATTTTTCCAACAGTGTATGTGTGAGGTGATCTCTCATTATTGGTTTTTTTATTGTTGTATTTCTTGTATTGATTACAATCAAAATATATCTTTATATGTATGCTGCCCTCCTGTATGTAAATTTTAATAAGTTGCCTATTCATATCTTCTCTTCACTTTATTAGATTTAGGATCCAGATTTTAAAGCACCACTTGTTTTTTGAAAAGGCTTTCTCTTGCTCATTTAATGTTCATTAATTTTTTATCAAAAATTGGGTGTCTGTAGGCACTTGGTTGTATTTGAGGATTTTCAATTTTAATTCATGGTTCTTCATATCTATCACTGTGCCAGTATGAGGCACTTTTAATTCTTTTTTTGCCCTAGCACCCCCTCTATCCCCTGTCCCCCAAGGCTCTTTTGATTATTATAGCTATCCAATAAGTTATAAGGTCTGGTACTGAAAGACCTCCTATCTTGTTTTTATTTTTACTATAGTATATTTTATTTTAGATTTACTTTCTTTCTATATAAAATCGGTAATTAGTTTTTCCACTTCTTTGAAAAATTGTAAAAGGATTTGGATTTTGGACAGAAAGTGATATTGAATTTAAATCTTCTCTGTCATAAGAATATAAAAGTGTGTTTTTCTGGGTAGACTAGTGAAATAAATTAATAGACAGTCATATGTATAAGAGAAAGAGGTTTATATATAAGAGCAATTGAATATCAAGAAAACATTCAACCTAGTCCAGATCAAGTCCTTAAGTCCAATATTGGCCCATTTGTCTAATACCAATTTATAAAGTTCTTTTCAAACTCATGGAATACATACAATGATGCCAAATGCAGGAGGATCACAGGCCATTGGGTTTGAAGTATTGTGGATATGGTGGCATTGTAAGCATCTCAGGTCCAGCAGGGTTCTCTGTGTGGCTTCTCCAACTCCACAGTCTGTTTAAATCAGAGTCGGTCCATGTTACTTCTCCACCTCCCAGAGCATAGTGCCATGTGTCTTGCCAGTAGGTTTCCTCTCCAGGAGTGAAAAGAAGGAGAGAGAAGTGTCTCCTGCCTCCAAGGAGAAAACAAAGGAGTTCCCAGAATTCTAAGGTGAAGGCCATGACCACACAGAGGCCTTGTTGGTTATATCTTGATTGACAGGCATACCCCAATCCTTTACTGGTAATCTTATCAAATTGACACAAGACTATGGAGCTACCACAATCAGTTCACTGTGAATAAAGCCTAATCAATACAACCACCATTTTATTATTCAAACTTATGCACCAACCAAAAGGGGAAAAAAAAAACTAACTGCCAACCAGTTGATATCTATTCATAGCGACCACGCAGCAATTCTGTTCTCATCATAAGAACTAGTGAAGGCAGTGAAAAATCCTGCAAATGTCTTTAGTTTAAAATTGATCAAGCATACAATCAAGATGCATTGGTAATTTGCTGTGGAATAAAAAAAAATTGGAAACAGGGGAGCATCAAAATGCGGTACACAACAACCTCTTGGAGATAGAAAGGAATCTAGAAATCAAATTTACTTGTAGCAGATACCTTTTTTCAGCAACATAAAAGAAAACTATACATATGAACTTCTCTTGAAAGAATACCCAGGAATGAAAATGACTATTTCTGTGGGAAGCAGAGATGAAGAAGCTCAATATTAGCAAATGAAAGAAGGGTAGGACCTGACTGTGGAGCAGATGGTCACCTCCTCAGGTATAAAAACAGGTTAAAACTGAAGAAATTAAAGCAAGTCTATGAGAGCTGAAAAATGACAAATGGAAGAAAAGATTAATTCAAAGAACTAAATAGAAAATTTCAAAGAACATTTTAAGAAAATAATGATATCATAATGAATTGTAAACTGATCTGGAGATGGAAAATCAAAAGAGAAGAATTTGTTTAGTATATGATAAGCAGAGAGAACAAAACAAAAAATATTGTACCTTAATATTGCACTGAAACAGTTGTATTTATGCTCCATGTGGAAGAGTCCACTAAGTGCTCATATGAAAGTTTAGGATAATGCTGAAGAAAATTAAAACTACACCACACTTGAATGTAAGAACATCTCACAGATTTTGTCCATTAAATACTAATGATAAGAGATGAGATAAGCTCATCATCCATAAAGAAACACTTCCTTGAAAAGATGGGAAAGAAGAAAGGAAAAGTTCGTTGAAAAGACAAAGAAAAGATCAAGCTGGATATAAGAAGGGAGGTTGAAACTTGCTATTAATTGCAAAACTCTAAAGCAAATGGAAGAAATGAAGTCAATGAGCTGAATAGAAAATTACAAAGGACAATTTGTAAAATCAGAGACAGGTAGAATAATAAAATATTCAAAGTACTAGGATCAGGAAGCCATAAGAGAAGAATATGCTTGGCAAATCTGAATCTGGAAGAACTCAAGAAAGAGTTCAAGCTTCAAATTGCAGCTTGAAAGGTTCTCTGGGAAAAATATTGAATGATACATGAAGCATCAAGGGAAGATAGAAAAAATAGAGAGTGAGGCACGAATCCAATAATTGATGAAAATGACCATTGAAATGATTCAGAAAGCTGAAAGTAAACTGGGAGTACTCATTTGTCTATGCCAGTAAATTGGAAAGACAGCTACCTGGCCAATTGGTGGGAAGATATTGATATTTGTTTCCATTCCAAAGAGAGATGACCTAAAAGAACCATACACAATATCAAAAGTGTGATATGGCATACAAGTAAAATTTTGCTTAAGATGAAGCAATAATGGGTGCAGCAGCATATTGTTACGAAGCTGGATTCAGGAGCGAACTTGAAACAGGGGTGGTAGACAGAGAGAATCGATTATAAGGATTTAAATAAAACCTCCTATCTGAATGATGGAGAATGGAGGAGTGAGGGAACGGAGATTTTGGGCAGTGTAAGATGTGAAAAAATAATAATGATTTATAAATTACCAAGGGTTCATGAGAGATGGGGGGAATGGGGAATGAGGGGAAATGATGAGCTGATGTCTAGGGCTCAAGTAGAAAGCAAATGTTTTGAGAATGATGATGGCAGCAGGGGTACAAAGGTGCTTGACAAAATGTATGTAAGTATGGATTGTGAAAACATTGTATGAACCCCCAATAAAGTGATTTATTAAAAAAAATAAAGCAGGGAATTTCACTGCTGATACCTGAAGAATCTTATATCAAAGCAGAGAATACCAGAAAGATATTTACTTGTATTTCATTGACTATGCAAAGGAATTTGACAGTGTGGACCATAATAAACTATGGACCATAATAATCTTGTGGAGAATGACATTCTGGGACACTGCCTTGCACTCACTCAGAACTTATACACAGGTCAAGGGAGAGTTGTGAGAATGAGAAAAGGGAATGCTGCATGGTTAGAGTCATGAAGGTGTGCTTACAGGTGTGCCCTCTCACCATGCTTATTCACTCTCTACGCTGAGCACTCATCAGAGAAACTGCATCAGAAGAAGAAGAGTGTGGTATCACTTTTGAGAAGGCTACTAACAACCTGCACTATGTGGATGACACAAACTTATCTGCTGAAAGTGAAGAGGAATTTCACCACTTGCTGATAAAGATCAAGGATTTTAGTAGTCAGTATGGACTACAATCAATATAAAGAAGACCAAAAAATTCACAACTGATTTATTATGTCACATTATAATCAATGAAGAAAAGGTGGGAATTGTCAGGGATTTTATCTTGCTTCGATCGACAATCGATGTTCATAGAAGCATCAGTTAAGAAGT
Organism: Nesogale talazaci; assembly: GCA_004026705.1. Taxonomy (NCBI): domain Eukaryota; kingdom Metazoa; phylum Chordata; class Mammalia; order Afrosoricida; family Tenrecidae; genus Nesogale; species Nesogale talazaci. The sequence goes on along the minus strand of PVJH01004772.1, from coordinate 11,892 downwards.
CAGAAGATTATTGCATCTGTGTGGCACTCATGTGCTTATGTTAATTTTATGGTTGAGATGTAGGGGTGGAGTCTAGCCTGTTGATCTGGAGATAGCCATTGAGTAGCCAATGAGGCCTCAGTGTGGGCAGAGCTTTCTCCTGATACATCTGGGAAATCTTGCTATCTTTCCTTCCTGGAAATGAGAGGTGATCTCCCCAGTTGTTGGAAGTTAGTCACAGAGACGATTAATCACGGACAAGACAAGATGGCAGCGTATGAGGAGCCGGAGAAGCCACACGGCTTTGTCCTGATGAAGCCAGAACTCTGAAGCTGGAGGGCGCACGTGTAGACCCCTGTCAGCAATGAATTGCTTCTGCCACCAATGATGCTGTTGATGGACCGTGAGCCCTGGAAGCAAGGAGCCATGGGGAGACCCCTGCCAGTGCCAGGATTGTGCACCCACTGACCTGTGACTTCGTGAGTCAGAAGGAGACTTTATAGACTGATATCCTGCATATGGGCTAATATTGGACTTATGACTTTGAACTGGACTGGGTTGGGATGCTTTCTCAGTGTTCCGTTCTTTTGTATAGAAGCCCTTTCCTTATATCCATATGTGTGTCTATGAAATGTGTTCCTCTAGTCTACCCGGACTAACACAATCTGCTAAATCTGTTGCACAAGGCTTATTTAGAATATTGAAGAACAAGGATATTACTTTGTGTTATAAACTGCACCTGACCTAGAAACAGTAAGCTCCACTGTCCCCTAAGCATGTGGAAGTTGGATATTGAATAAGGAAAACCATTGAATAGCAGATGCATTCGGATTGTAGTGCTGGAGAAGATTATTGAAGCTATCATGACAGATAAATTAGACATATTAAAAGGACAAACAGATCTGTATTGGAAGAAGTAAGGCCAAAATGTTCCTTAGGGGAAAGGATGATAAGACTTAGTACTACATCCTCTGGATTTATGTTCAGGAGATATTAGTCCTTGAAGAATTACATAATTTTTTGGTAGATAGCAGGGCAGTGAAAAGGGAAGACACTTGAGATGGGTTGACTTGACACAGTGGCTAAACAATATAGAAACAATTGTGAAGATGGAACAGGACTGGGAGGTATTTCCCTCTTTTGTGCCTCCGATTTCTATGAGTCTGAACCAACTTACTGGCTCCTTGCACAAGGAACATCATTGATGGACTTTTCAAGTACATTTTTGCTGAACAACAATGGTAGCAACATAACAATGGCAGGTAGTAGCCAGGTGCTCAGGCTGATTTCAGAAAAGGATATGGAACAAGAGATAATATTGCTAATATCAGAGGGATCTTGGTTCAAGGCAGAGACCACTAGAAAAGCTTTTACTTATGCTTGATTGACTCTGCCAAGGTAATCCACTGTGTAACAAACTATGAATAAACTTGAGAATAGTGGGATCACAAAACACTTAATTGTGCTCATACCGGATCTATGTATGGATCAAGAGGCAGTTGTTTGACTAAAACAAGGGATTGCTGCATGATTTATCATCAGGAAAAGTGTAGGAAAAGCTTATGTACTTTTAACAGACTTAGTTTGTGTGCTGAGAAACTAGAGAAGGTTGGTTATATGAAGAATGTGGCATCAGGATGGGAAGAAGACTTACCAACAACCTGAACTACTCTGATGACACACCTTCTTGCTGAACATAAGGAGAGCTTGAAAGCCCTGCTGCACATGTGTGCATCCACAGCTATCATCATCATCAGTCGGAGAAAGAGATTACCAAGGATTTCATCTTGTGTGGATCAACAATCGGAGATCATGGAATAAATTGTCACGATTAAAAGTCACATTGCATTGGCTAAGTCTGCTGCAAAAGACCTCTGGAAGATTTAAAATCAATGATGCCATTTTGAGGACTAAGGTTTGCCTTAAAAAAGTCATAGTATTTTCCAATTGACTCAGAGGCATGTGAAAAAATAATTGATGTGTTTTAATCATGGTTTTGATGAAGAATATTGAAGGTAATATGTACTTTTGACTAGACAGTGAAATCTCTCCTGGAAGGTGTCTAACTGGAATGATCTTTAGAAGCATTGTTGGTATGATTTATTCTTTCATACATGTTTTTGTACATATTCTTATAAGAAACCAGTTTGAGGAGAAGGTTATAAACCATAAAGCCCAATTGCTTACACAAACATTTATTTATCATGTAAGAATGTATCTGGATTTGGATGTTGGCTTTCTTTTTAATAAAGGAATATATGTGGAAATATTTGTGTTTAATAAGTAAAGGAGACACTATGGAAAAAGAGGTTTTTATTTGTATGAAGTTCATTTTGGCTACTACTTTAATTGTCTACATTGTGGAAATATTTTGTTATGACAACAAAAGTTAAACAATGTGTACAGTGGCAGACATTTTTCTAAAACTGATTGTGGTGATGATTGTGCAACTCTCCTCAATATGCTTGAACTAGATTTGTGAATTACATTCCAATAAAACTTTTTAAAGAGAAAAAATATGTGAAAAATACATTTTTTTTAATTTTAGCATATTTAGAATAAATGCAGAATAAAAATGTTAAATATATCTAAACCTTTCAAAGAAAGAAATTTCATGTTATTTTGAAATTCAAAATTGTAGAGCAATGATAATTCATTTTAGATTAATTTATATAGCTATCACTCAATAAGGAATAGAACACAATAGTGTAGACCAGAGGAACTCTGAGACAAAATGAGCTAAGTGTTGGACTGCTAACTGTCCAAACCCACTGGTGATTCTGTGAGAGAAAAATGAAACAGTATGCTTCATTTAAACAGTAAAATATTAAAGTCTCCAAAATCCTATGGAGCAGTTTTACTCTGTCGTCTAAGGTTGCTGTGAGTTCAAGTTGATGAGATGGCATTGACTTTAATATAAATAACAATATAATGAAATATATTATTATTTAGATAGGTCACTATATTTCTTAGTATATTAATGTTGAAAATAGATTGTATTTGTGATTTTTCTTCAAATTCATTATACTTGTAGTAATGACATTTAACATGACATGGAGTATATGAAGTACAGTGATATTTGGGGTAATTTTTGGCATCAGAATATAATTTTTTGAATTATTCTAAATGTAAATTTTTAAAGTTAATAATACATTTCACTTTACTCATTGACTCACTGTTCTGACATATTCATGGAATTTGCATCAATTATGAATGTTTAGTAGTGATAAATACATTACTCCCCTCCTCATTGGCATGATTATGCTCTGAAAACAGGTAGTTCTATGAAAATTGGCATTACATTAAAAATGGAGGATGATTATATCAGATTACTACATGAAGGGTATTCACATAATCGCAGGCATAAAAAATACCTTAATTATATAATATCTGATTATGTTATTAGACAAGTATTAAACTACTGACTTTTGATACATAACCTTAACCACAGAAATCAGTGTTATTCTCTCTTCATATCTTGACATCTTGACATCTTTTATTATGAAATGTATGTTGTTAATGCATAAGATATTCATATATTTTACTACCCTCATAAATACAAATTGAAAATTGTAGATAATTATTAAGTGAGAAGTAGATATTCATAATGAAAAGACACTAAAACCTTACAAATTCTTTGATGAGCTCCTACGTATTTTTTTCCTCTGAAACTTGTCAAGTGGCTGCAATTCCAATTTTTTTTTTAATTGGATAACTCTGGTGTCCTTGCAAACTAGGTGTTGAGTTGCTAATCTTAGGGTGGGTAAGTCATGCTGGTCAGTTTCTCTACAGGAGAGAGAAGATGCCCTCTGCTCCCATAAAGATTACAGTGTCAGAAATCCTGTAGAGGAATCTATGAGTAGAAATTGACTTCATGTTTGTGGCCTTCCTTTTTAAAAATTTATACAAATTCAAATTAATCAATTACCTCTAAATAATGCCTTAAGATTCCATTGAAAATGGTCTTAAGTAATAGCTCTGCTTATTTTAAATGCATATAAAACAATGTTCTTTTCACTCATGTGTTACTATTTAAATATTTTTACAAATTTGGAAATACTTGAAAAAATCCATTGAGTTTATTATATTTTCAAACAGTATTCTTGACTCCTTGAACAAGTCTAGGTATTTTATGCTTCAATATATTTCCAGATTTTTACATCTTGTTACTTAATTTGAAATATGCCTTTAGGGTTTTTAAAAGGCAAAATGACATTTTTCACTGACATACTTCAGAGAACCCATAAAATGATAACATATAATATAGTCTGGCAATTTGTTATTTTTATCCATTTATTTTGAAATGTGTTTAAACTTAAGAGAAGAAAAATGGTAAAGAAATTCCATAAATTCATTGCTTGGATTTCCTTAAGATTAACATTATTATTCTTTCTTGTTCTCTTTCTTTCAATCTATCTCAGCTGCATTATTTTCTAAAGTTTTAGACATTAAACTGTAGATATATTAAATATGTGACTGTGTAATTATCTAAAATTTAGGAAACCCAGTTTAATGGTGCTAATTATCATTAAGCTGATTTTGACTCACAGTCACCCAGTCAGACAGAGTGAAAGTGCTCCATGAGATACCGAACCCTGGAAAGCCTCAAAGAAGTGCCTGCTTCATTTTCTTTGATGGTCGGCTGGGGGGTTGGATTGCTGGACTCTCAGTTCGGAAGCAAATACACATCCACAAGGTTCCACACTCATTTGTCTTTCAGTTTCTCATATGTTGGTCATTTACTTTTGATGAGAGCACAAAAAGGTCCATTTTGTGAAAACTGCCTTGTAAGTCACTGACCTCCTCCTACAAGAGATTAGGTTTTCTCTCCAGAAGAGGACTTGACATATGGTCACCAAATGAGCAATCTCCCTGTACAAGTCAAGAAATTATGTATTCTCAGCGATCATCAAATATACATATACAACCTGCCTGCAATTCAACGCCCACCTGATATAAGAGATTACATGTTCCCGTCAGAAGAACACTCAACATATGACCACCATATATATCAGACTGATAAGAAGTATCTGAGGCAACTGGACATCATAGGAATTTCCAAACTTCTTCTTACAACAGTATAAAAACTGGACCCCAGAGTTGGTCAAGTCAGAGAGCTGGGATCCAGAAGACATCAACCCCTACTCCCTCCTCCTGGTGCCCAGTGACTACATTGATGAAGGCATTGGCCATAATGGACTGTAACTTTTCGCTTTAAAGTGCTTGTTGAACTAATCTTTATGATTATATATAATTTTACTTGTTTGCTACATTATACTTTACTTCTACTTAACCAGTCAGACTTAAAATTGTTTGATGTGTAATGTTTGCAATGAATGTTTGCAGTGAATAAATCCAGCATTCAAAACTGTCATTGAGCATTCTGTGATCATTCCTCATGCCACTCATGACATATTGGCGTAGTTGTGCTATTTTAATGATTAATTTGCACCTAGCGAGCAAGCCTCCTTTGGACTAAGACCCACGATCTAGAGGTCACTGAGAAAACATATCTCTGAGATTGAAGGGTTCTATTCCAGCCATAAGATGGCTGATTCCAGACCGGGCCATCATCCAACAGCTGGGCGGTTGTCAAACTGGACATAGGGGAACAACAAGCTCATACAGGATGATAGTGACAGTTTCCCTCTCCTAGTGTTGACCTAATCAATGAAGTGTCAAATAAAGAGAAGCTAAAATCCAGTATTAGGAACTATGATCACCAAAGCATCACCAACAATTTGAACAAATTAATTTTTACTTTACTGAGGAACTGAAAAAGGGGTTGTGGAGACAACAGCTCCATAATGTTTTCACTGTTTAAAAAAAAGTAGGCAGCCCATGGAACAAAATTAAAAATATCTAGAAGGACAAGAAAACTTCCAGGCTTCCTCAAAGTATGGCCTGTGGGCCACTTGTGGCCCGCCGAGGACATTTATCTGGCTGCCGGTATTTTTTTTGCCACCACTGCCTGTCCTGCTTAGCAGCCGACTCATCCTGTACCCATAATGACTTTTTTCATTTGTTTTTTAACTCTAGTCCGGCTCTCCAACCATCTGAGGAACAGTGAACTGTCCCCCTGTTTAAAAAGTATGATGGGCTGAGCCCAGATGGTGTAGTGGTTGTGTGCGGGACTGTGGCTCACGGGGATGGTGGTTCAAATCCAGCTGCAGCTCTCCAGGAGCAAGGCTGGGTCTCCTACTTCCACCAGAGGGCAGTGATGTCCCCCCCCAAAACAAACAAACAAACAAAAAGTATGAGGACCCTTGAACTGGACCCTTAGAATTAGAACTCCACAACCCTAGAAATATTAACTCAGTTGTTGAGCGATCTGACCCAATGGAAGTGCCTTCCATTTTATTACAGGCTTGTGACCAGTTGCATAATGACTTACAAAGAAATGAAGCTTTAGTAACTCAACACCTCCAAAAGCTGACTGTGAGCAATAATAATCCGTTCAAGTTTTCCACACTAGAAACCACTGAATGTGACGCTGAAGTATGTTGCCCCAGCACAAGTACCAAAGCAAAAAGGAAGTGTTAGCTGCTTGTGACAGCCCGGCCAAGCCGAAAGCACCACAGAAATAGCCAAATATTCGAGACAGGACTATGCCCATATGAGAAATATTTTTCCCCAAATAAGGAAAGACAGATATTAATTGGCTAGTAACATTATCTAATAAGTGAGCCAGTACTATACAATTTATAGGAAGAGAGCTAATTAACTTATTATTCATTTGGTGAAGATCATGAAGTACGGGATGTATTTAAGAGACTGTGTGAAAACAATCCCCGAGACAGAGGGTTCCTCTGGTCAAAGGGTGAAGTTAGCATACTGTAAGGTCTAACCTACCATAGGTGTATCGAGATACCCAGACAGATTATGGTGGCAGACTACCAAGAGCAGGACACTCATACTGAGAAAGCTAGCTTTGTTGAAAATAACGTATGATAATACAATTTCAACTCCCACACCAGCACCTGCCGACAAAGATATAAAACGGGGATTTCTTACTGGAGTTCCTGAACATTTGCAATCAATACACACATCTGCCCTAAACGGATGTAGAACCATGGGAGATATGTTTAAAATGCTGCAGCTCCAAAAAACAAAAACAACCTAGGCCTAGCCAAGTCCAAACTTATGTCTTGACCTCAAATATACCAGTAAATAAGTGATAGAGGTAGCAGAAAACCTCAGAAAACCCCACAGTTTTGACTCAGCTATAATACAGTACCACCACAGCCACCCAGAAAAATTGCCCAAATACCAGAAAAATTGCCTGATTGCTTCATAGAGCATCTTGACTAAGAACAAAATATGAATAAAGAATAACATTTCTACATGTATTTGATTGAATGATGAAAATCTCAAGAATAGCAATGCAACACTGTAAAGTCTACTGCTGCAATGTGAGTTCCAGGGTTAGAAGACCATCAAAATATGACTGGGAAAGACCTTCATTTTGTGATAGAAAATAGCTCAAAGTGAGAAAAAGGAGCTGCAAATATCCATGATCAGAACATGGAATCAGCGAAGATGTAATTTAAGGAAGTAAAAGGTAATACAATTAAATGGAATGCATAAAGATTGATACTGCAGATTTTAGTAAGTTAAAATCAGTTGGTATAGCTCAATCTGTGAAACACAATCATGATTTACAACCACAAGTTGTCTTTCAGTTTTCAGGAACTTGGTTGTTGCTGTGATGCTGGAAGAACTGTCACTGATATTCCAGATACAGGCAGGGTCACTGAAAACATCACCAGATCCTCCAGACTGAGAACGGAGTGCAAAGGTTGTCCTCTGAAATGAGCACCTGAAAACCATGGCGGCAGAATGGAAACATAGTCTGATGCTCAAAGTCTCATGAAAAGAAGCAGTCATTGTTGGGTATGGTGCCAGAAGATGAGCCCAGTGTGACTGAGAAGACCTACCTCCTCAAAGGACAGGTGACCATAATGATGCGGATGGAGCAAAGCCCGAGCGAGTAAAGTCCTATTTATTTTTTTGCTTATGAGCACAACTCAAAAGAAGAAGAAAGAGTTGCAAACCTCAGTTAATAACCAGAACTTAGAATCTAGGAAGAATTCATTTATGAAAATTGGAAACTTCAAAAATAAAATGAGGCACATAAAATTTTGCATGCTGGCATTAGTCAACTGAAATGGAGTACTAGTGGCCATTTTGAGTCAGAAAATCACATGGTTTTGTGGCGATGACACAATGAAGAAAAATGCCATTGTTGTCATCTTCATTTGGGCCTATTATCGGACTTATTACCTCAGACTGGACTGAGTTGGGATGCTGTTTCAATGTTCCATTCCTTTTGTATATAAGCCTCTCCCTTATATTCATATGGTTATGTGCTTATGAATTTGTTTCTTTGGTCTACCCAGACTAACACTCATTTTTAAAGGGTAGTAAAGGATAAACTATGAGAAATTTGTCCACTTTACAGCCCTCATCTTGTCCTTTCATATTTATTTTTGTTCACATGTCAAAAAACATTTAAATGGAGCACAATTGGAGCCTTTCAATGCTGCCCAAACTCTTGTTTTTATGTGGCATAAATTGCTGAGTGCAGAATTGCAGAATTGCAATTGCAGAATTTGGGGGCAAGGGTTAAAGAAATGGATGATCACCTTCAGAAAATGGAGAACTATGTGACTCTTATTTGAAGGAACAGTAATTTCACATATTTATAATTTTGTTTAATAAAGGTTTCTAGGATATTTTAGTAATACTTGTTACTATTTTATTATCATTTAATACCATTTTTTCAGGAACATTTTAAGCCCTGTCATATAATATATCTAAGGGGATACTTCCCCAACAAAAACAGATAAAACGCTCTACTGGAAAGAGCATCCCACGCATTTTTCCTGCTATGTGAACATAAAGCGATCTGTTCTGACTTAGTACACCTAGAGGCATCAACTGGGAAGGTTCTCTCTGGTCAGAGGGAATTTTTCTGATTTTTTTTTCATAAAAGCAGTTTCTCTAGAACCTCATTTTTTAAGATGGCCAATTTAATAGAAGAATGTGCAGCTGTGAAATTTTGTTTACTATTCATGAAAAATGTTGCTGAAACTGTTGTTAAGGTGAACACAATTTGCAAGGACGGTGCTCTGGGGAACACTCAAGTGTATGCGTGGTATTTTTCTTTCAAAAAAAGGTGAAATATTGATTGATGACAGACCTCATTCTAGACATCTGTCAAGTTCCCAAATAGATGAAAATGTCAACAAAGTCTGCACTCGTGCTCATAGACCAATGCAGACATTGAAGGTATGTGGAAGTTAATTGGATTATCTAGGAGCTTGGTTGCGTAAATTTTAATGGAATATTTGGGAATGAGAAGGATGGCTGCAAAATTTGGCCTTTGAATTCTGATTGACCAAGGAAAAGAGCTTTGGGTACAAATAAGTGTGTGTGTGTGTGTGTGTGTGTGTGTGTGTGTGTGTGTGCATCATGGCCCTCGGGTGGAAGTGGGAGGCACAGCCTTGCTCCTGGAGAGCTGCTGCTAGATTTGAACCGCCAATTCAGTGAGCTGCAGTTCTGTACTCAACCACTATGCCACCAGGGCTCAGTCAAGAAAGATATATTTTTAATTTGTTGATAAAAAATACCTTCCAATTGTGAAGTACAGAACTTTGAGTTTTGTGATATTAAATGGGATTCTATCTTTATGTTTTATTGATCTTTAAATAGTTTATTTTCATGTTTATTTGTGAAGATTAAAAAAGTGAAACTGCTTTGTTTTAGATATGATGGTCATGTGAATGTCACAAAGAGATGAAGAAAAAAGGAGCTCATTAATTCCTCTAACTTGTGAGTACACTTTGAGTAAAGCAGACAGGGTGAAAAAGGACATGACAGAAAAAGGGACCAGCATAAAAAAGAGCCTTGGATATGAATGTAAAAGTATAATGAGTTCATTTTACACATACAGTCTTAGTTGAGAAATTCTTTGTTTCCTAGAGAGACATTAAACACATAAATACAAGTAATTAGATACTTAATAAGTCTTATAATGAGAATGTTGATGACAATATTCTATTCTGCACTAGTTCTGGTTTTCTGTAAGCTCTAATTAAATAGAGAACACATTTTCAGATGTAGTAAAGTGGTTTTGTGTATCCATTTATCTCTCTTTGGTTTGTTTCATGAATAGCCACCATGGAAAAAGAGAACTTTTATTTAACTGTTTAGTGTCATTTGAAATTAACACCATTAACATACTGAAAAATAATGAAGAAAAATAAGACATATTTTAGTTTTTCAATCATTTATTAAAATTTTCCAATAAATAGCCTATAATTTCCTGTGGGCAGGAATGAGTATTTTTATACTCTCAAAACATTTGTAGATAATATATAGATAGAGGCAGATAAAAAGATAAATTTAATAAATTTTGAGGAACTAAAGAAGCTATTGACAGTAAACAAAAAGAGAGGTTGTAATTTTCTATAAAGGTACAAGAGATCTAAAAGAGGATTCATACATGATTTGACTATTGAACAATTTTGAAAATATTGAATATTTGCAACAAAAGGGACTTACAGGAGGCAACTGTTGCTTGAAGTGAAGAGAGGCTAATGAAGATAATTTATCTTGACATATTAGAAAGCTTAAATTCTTTAGCTAAATCAGAACCAAAACTGAGCTAGCCAGGTAGTCAGGATATGCCTACAACGTCCTACCATTTCTCTGAAATTTTCTTTGAGAAAATTTACCTCTAGATGACTTTATCTTGTCTCAATTTATCAACACATTCCAAACCTTGAAATTTCTTTATACGCCTTACTCATTAAACTCCGAGAGTGCCCATCTTTTCAAGAGTATTGATTGGATCAGTGCAACCATTAGGTTGTTATCTACCTTCATACAGGATGCTATGTACTCCAGGGGAAAACTGCATCATTAATTGGGATTATACTTCTGAAATTCAGTGTTCTACAGCAACAAATATTTCAAAAATGCTGTCCTGGTGAGTTTGCTCAACCCATCAGATCTGGGCAAATTAAAATCTATCAATCAGTTATAACTTATTTTTGTATGTTGTCTTTGAACATTATACCAGTGATCAGTCAGAAGTCAATTAGACATGTAATCAAGATACATTGATTAAAAAAAGATACACTGATTGTTATTGGTGATTGGAATGTAAAAAAATGGAAACAAAAGGAAGAAACAATTGTCAGAAAGTACAAACTTGGTGATGGAAATAAAGCTGGAGATAGTATAGAATTTTGTAAAACCAATTTTGTTCCTAGAAAATATCTTCTTACAGCAACACAAGTAATAAACTTGGGATATCCTTTAAGACACTTGTGCTCCTTGTGCTCGTGTGCTACTTGCACATGGATCAAGCGGTAGTTGTGTGAACTGAACAAGCCACTAGTACATGGTTTAAAATAAGGAAAGGTGAGATTCAGGATTGTATCTGTTCACCATACTTGCTAAATCTACATACTGGGCACATCATCACATCAAAGAAGCTGGATTATGGGTAAAAGAATATCGCATCAAGATTGCAGTATGCAGATGACATAACCTTAGTTGCTGACAGTGAGTAGAACGTTTTGCATTTGCTGAAGAAAATCAAGTATTTCAGCCTTCAGTCCAGGTTACAACTTAATGTAAAGGCAAAACTCCTCACCACTGGACCAATACATAACCAATAGATAACAAGAGAAACAGGTAACAATAGGTATAGTAAATAGAGAAAAGTTTGAAATTGTCATGGGTTTTGCCTTCTTTGAATCCACAACTAGTGCTCATGGAATCAATAGTCAAGACATACTGAAAAACAAGACTGTTACTTTGATAACTCAGCTGTGACTGATCAAAGCCATGCTATTTTTCATTCCATCATATACATGTGGAAGTTGGACATTGAATAAAGAT